>OX459063.1:1277915-1536915 GCA_949775005.1 Orthosia gothica | reverse complement strand
GCAATCACATACATTTTTAACCGACTTACCAAAAAGGAGGAGGTTCTATGTTCGACTTCTTGTATGTTTTTTTTTTTTTTTTTTTTTATGTATGTTCACCGATATCTCCGTCAGTTGTGGACCGATTTTGAAAATTCTTTCTTTGTTTGATAGAGTATGTTTCAAAATTGGTCCCATTTAATTTGGTCAAGATCTGATGAAGAAATTCGGAGATATACAACAGAACTCTTCAATAAATAACGGCAAATCATTCGGGATTGCTTCAATCGCATGTCTGTTTATTGTTTATACCATTTTCATAACATAACATCAGGCCAGTATACTGAAAGGGGTACGCAGAACTCTAATTTCACCGGTTATGTTCAAGTTTCATGTTTTTCGGGTAATCTGTTCTGGCGTAATAGGTACTTACTAAACAACTTGCCTATTAGGTAGGTATAACTAAAAAGGGAAAAATAAAAACTTTTTTGCAAAAAAATACTACCGACTTCCAAATGAAAAACTACAAAGTGAAAAATAACTTTATTTTTGGAAGTCGGTGTCCATATCGCAAATAATTGCTATCTACGAAAGACACCGACTTCCAAAAATAAAGTTATTTTTCACTTTGTAGTTTTTCATTTGGAAGTCGGTAGTATTTTTTTGCAAAAAAGTTTTTTTTTAAACGCTATCGCGACGCATTCATTGATAGCATGACACTCGTCTACAGACTCTGATCTTCACGATTTCTGGCACATCTACCATTTTTCCTGACTGAAGGTCGCTTGTAGTAACGCTGACGATGCGACTTTTTATGAGCACGCAATGTTCGTGCGAGTCGTGCGACACGATGTATGCGGTTTTCATTACACATATGCCGTCAGCAGTACCTAGTCTGGTATCTGGCTGTTTTAGAGGTTGTTTTGTGGCTGTAGTACTAATAGTCGTAAAAGGTTTTTGTATAACTTAGTTTATCTAGAAAAAAGTGACCGAGAAATGCCTTTTTGCCAAGCGGTACCTTTTACACTAACAGTTATACAAGTAAAATTTCACAATTTAAAAAACCCCCGACACATTTATCTTGCGAAAACACCCCGATTCAAACAGTAAAATGCCCATAACTTTAAAACGGCTAAACCGATTTTATTCAAAAATAGCTAAGAACACTCTCGACAAAATTACCTTTCAAACAAAAAAATCAAAATCGGTTCATCCGTTTAGGCGCTATGATGCCACAGACAAACACACAGATACACAGCAACACACGTGAAACTTATAACAACACTCTTTTCCAGCGGGGGTTAAAATCACGTGGAGAGCGCGCGTGTTAGTGTAACGCAACATATCGCAGTCTTCTGCTGTACATATGACAGTCTTTACATCATGATTACCACATCGAACCTGTCTGACTTAACCAAGCCTTTTCACTTGTAGCTTATTCCGCAGACACCTAGCATTCTATTGGAATTAAATTAGTCAACGCCAGAGAGCATATTTTTAACAGTGAGAAAAATTCCAATATCGTATCAGTACGAGATCAATAGATTTGCTCTAACTAACGAGCAATTTTACTTCTTTATAATATTAGTTCTCTTCATTAACTGCAGCTCTCATCTATTTCAATATCATTATCATCATCATCATTTCAGCCGAAAGACGTCCACTGCTGGCCATAGGCCTCTCCTAGGCGTCGCCACATTGATCGGTCCCGTGCGTTTCGCATTCACTGGACGCCCGCAGCCTTGACCAGGTCGTCGCTCCACCTAGAGGGAGGCCTTCCAACGCTGCGTCTTCCGGTACGCGGTCGCCACTCCAGAAGGTAATAATAATCAGGTATTTCAATATACCTAATTATTATTACGGATTATTATACTAAACAAAGATTTAGCCCCCGCCCAAACTAGGATGCGTATCAAAGCTCGTCACTTCGCTACAGGCTGCTAATGATGCGCTCACATGTACCTACCCACCTAGTAGATAGATAGGTTGGTAGTATGTACCTAAGCTAACTTGTAAGTACTGATACACAGTGCCGGCTGTATGTAGCGATATGTTAAGGTAGAGTTATGCGGATTAATTAAAATTAATTTGATGGATCGGATGGACGGTTGTTTACACTAATACTTACCTATATTCTTAGTAGATAAATGTATGTTGTTTTAGGATTTGCATACCCATTAGCTGTGTAGAACATAAAATATCTATTGGGGGCACCGTATGTGAACAAGTAAAATTTCAAAATTTAAAAAACCCCCGACGCATTTATCTTGCGAAAACACCCCGATTCAAACAGTAAAACGCCCATAACTTTTGAACGGCTGAACTGATTTTATTCAAACATAGCTAAGAACACTCTCGACAAAATTACCTTTCAAACAAAAAAAACTAAATCGAAATCGGTTCATCCGTTTAGGCGCTATGATGCCACAGACAGACACACAGATACACAGATACACAGATACACAGATACACAGCAACACACGTGAAACTTATAACACCCCTCTTTTTCCGGCGGGGATTAATGAATCTAAGAACGGTTCACCAACAGGTCTCGACCAAGTCCGTTAGAAATTAAGTTATTTGATTTGATTTTCGTCTTTAAAAGGATTTGAACTATGTCGTTTAAATTATGTTCCTAAAATTTTATGTTATTCTGAAATTCGACTATAAGCTGCCAGTTAAACAAGATCAAACGAATGGCTTTATAGGAAATACAGGTATGATTTTATAAAATAAGTTCAGCCAATATGAACATACTGCGCCGTACTCCTGCTATTTAACATGGATTACTTCCCAATTAGCGCGCGTCAAAGTAACTCCTGACTGTCACTAACGCTCCGAAAGCTTTTATAAACACACGAGTACTGCCACCGACCCCGAGCGTAAGCTTCGGAGTCATTCATAAACATTCACCTGAAGCGCCTGTCTCAACTAATATTATTAAGAGGTCCATTGGTTTTTTGTAGGAGTAATTTCAGGTAGTAATAGAGTTCTTGAGTTTCGATTGTGGGAAGGCTAAAAATAAATGCGAATCTAACACATTTTTAAATTTTTGGCAATTGATTTCGCTAAGAGCTTGTCACTTGCTGTAGTTGCTCTGATCCGAAAATGAATACATATTTTACTAACTAGAGGATACTTAAAGGTTTTACTATCGCTTAGTGGCTTATGCTATTTTATCCAGGAAAAAAACATTGTGTTTCTTCTCTAGGAACAATGCATTTTTATTTTAGGAAAACCACGCGGGAAAAAGCTAGTATCTGGTAATGAACACAGCAAGCAAATCCTGTTCCGAAAATAAGCAAAAAATCAGTTAACTTGTTGTTGATACATTCCTGCTGAATTATAAATCAAGTTTACAAAAGTTGCTGTCTAATGGCTACGAGAATTGCTACGCCGTAGCCGCCTACGAGAATTGCTACGCCATAGCCGCCTACGAGATTTGCTACGCCGTAGTGGCGAGCACAGATTGCTTTGCCGTAGCTGACTTCGCGTATTCGTAGTAAGCTGTTATTTGCTACGGATTATATACTACTGAGTTGTTGCTACGCTTTTTTGTTGCTAGTAACTAACCTATAATGTGCCCAATACTGGGACACAGGCTTCGTCACCATAAGAGGGAAAGGGTCATAATTCACAACGCGGACACTGTATGGATTGGTAGAGGTAGGTCTAAGAATATTTGGTTCTAAGACATGCCAGTTTCCTCACGATGTTTTCCTTCACCCTTTTGAAAGTAGTGTTGATCAAATAAATAACAGAAAGTGAAGTGACTGGATAGTCTCAAGACCTTCTATGCATAAGTTTGGAACCGTTACCACTGGGCCATAACTGCCTCTGATATCACATCATTTTAGAATAATATTTATTTTAAACTAAACTTTGAAACAGTTTTGTTTAAAATCATCCTCATCATCATTTCAGCAGGAAGACGTCCACTGCAGGACATACGCTGCCACTTAAGTTTGGAAATTCTTCGGGCTATGTCTGTAACCTTGGTTTAAAATATATCAAAAAAAATATTTGGTTATTTTAGTAAGAACACAAAAAAAAAGTCTGTTATTCAAAATAGGTTGTGATTCACATAAAGACAGTCCCCCAAAATACCCTGCTGTCGCCACTTCATCTGGGTGGAAGAAGTGGTGCAACAAACCGCCAGCAAAAAAAAAAGTCTATAGAAAATACTACGTATACAAGTTCAATACATTAATTCCGCCAGCAATTCCTCAGGAGTCCATAACAATAATAGTCCTAGTCCCCTGTCCCATGCATACCTAAACTGTGATCCTAACATTTGCAAGTGTAATTCGCTCAGAAAGGAAATAAAATCTGATGTACATCCTAATCGTACGTCGGTAATACATGAATAATTCAGCACGGAATATTGAATACCGCGGGGTACGACTGGAGTTTGGGTTACAGCCGAATTAAGGGATTACCTCCGGTGTTAGGACCGTTCTTTAGCTCTGAAGGTCTATACAATGTAGATTTTCCGATAGTTGGATAAATGGGTTTGTAACTATTTGGCTAAGTTTCTAACTGCTAAGTAAAATGGTAAGAAAAGTTTCCAAAAGAAAATTATGAGCATCTAGCTGCCTTTCGGCTGAAATTATGGTTTTCCTTATGCTATGCTGCTGCAAAACTTTTCGGGCTCATCGTCCATCTGTTTTGCGATCTTTGCCCACTCTTAAGGTTACTTTTTAGGGTTCCGTAGCCAAATGACAAAAAACGGAACCCTAATGGATTCGTCATGTCTGTCTGGCTGTCTGTCCGTCCGTATGTCACAGCCACTTTTCTCCGAAACTGTAAATACTATACTGTTGAAACTTGGTCAGTAGATGTATTCTGTGAACCAAATTAAGATTTTCACACAAAAATAGAAAAAAAAACAATAATTTTTGAGAGTTGAAATAGTTAGAACTGAAATGGATAGGTCTTCAAAAATTATATTGAGGTTTCTAATATATTTCTTTTCTAAAGTGAATAGTTTGCGCGAGAGACACTTTCAAAGTGGTAAAATGTGTCTCCGCCCCCTGTTACTTCTAAAATAAGAGAATGATAAAACTAAAAAAAATATATGTGGTTTATAATTTTCCGTGGAAGTTTACATGATGTACACATCATGTAAACTTCCACCGAAAATTGGATTGAACGAGATCTAGTAAGTAGTTTTTTTTAATACGTCATAAATCGTAAACCGCAATGTACCAAGTACGGAACCCTTCGTCCGCGAGTCCGATTAAAACTTGGCCGGTTTTTTATATTAAGTACAGTCATATCACATTAGTTATATACGTTAGGAACTATTTTTGACCCCCGCCGGAAAAAAAGGGGTGTTTTAAGTTTCACGTGTGTTGCTGTGTATCTGTGTGTCTGTGTATCTGTGTGTCTGTCTGTGGCATCATAGCACCTAAACGGATGAACCGATTTTGATTTAATTTTTTTTGTTTGAAAGTTGATTTTGTCGAGAGTGTTCTTAGCTATGTTTAAATAAAATCGGTTCAGTCGTTCATAAGTTGTGGGCGTTTTACTGTTTGAATCGGAGTGTTTTCGCAAGATAAATGTGTCGGGGGTTTTTAAATTTTGACATTTTACTTGTATTAACTAAGGAACATGACACATGCCACATGACAATTCAGGCGTACGTAGCACTCTCTACAATAATATTGCTGTTTTTGCAGTTCTTCTATCTATGTTGTACAACTATGTATCTGACATACGGACACACCAAATCCTACAGATACAAATACAGATATGAAATATGAGACACATTCTCGGTATAATTGCATAGTCGTAGAACTGTTCGTTCCCCAGTTCTGAGAAGCTGTAATCCTCATGAGATGTAAGTCATCGTGTTACGCGCATAATCCTCCGAGTTGAGATGTGGTTGAGTCCGTGTGTAGGTTTGGATGTATGCGTGTGTGTGTGCGCTTCATTACAATACGTGAATAATGAATATTAATCAATGTGTCATCGAGGCTGGGTAGGTAGGAATGTTTGCGTGTGTTGTGAGGAGTTCAAGATTTTTGTAGGAACCTTGTGTTTACATGCATGGCATTTCGTGAGTGCGTTGTTTATGTATTTTTGCAAACTTAAATTTATTTAACATATCATTTGTCTTGGTGCAGACAGTGACCTGCATTACCAGACCTTCTCTGCTCTCTTTTTTCTCTACAAACAGTCAGGTAATGATGGGTGCTGATACTGGAATGTGTTTATGTGGTGATAATACTCTAATCAATACTAAACACGAGGCATACTGCAAATAAACAGTCACAAACATTAATATCGCCATAAACTACCAACTAAACATAAAACCTTCAGCCCAACAATACAATAAACTAAACAAAACATCAACTCAAACAGAACTATCAAATAAATAATACATATTTGACCTAAACATGTAAAGTCAACAGGGGCCTTATATTCAAATCGGCCCAAAAGTTGTTAATGCCCCGTGACGGCAATGCCCGCACACATTCATCAAGGGTATCAATCGGGCAGGGGAAGGAGCGGGCATTCAGGCAATTCCAACTAGCCCGCAGAGCGCAAATATTTGGCGCAACTTGGGCAAAGCGTGTTTGCTGTAGGACGCAGTTTGATAGGTTGCATGGATTGATTATGTGGGGCGAGAGATACCATTATCTGTTTGAGAATGAGGAGCTTTTATGTTGCTTTGTGTGTTCTTTGACAGATGTAACGTGTTTGTGTAATCGCAGCTGTAAGTCAGTAATACTTATACCTATTCTATTCTCTGTGAAAACGGCAATGTGACTACGAATTCTACAGAGTGTAACGGAAATGTGTGGCCATATTTTAAAAACTTCTTCTGCCCAAGCAAATAAACAACTTTATCAACAAGTAAAATTTCAAAATTTAAAAAACCCTCGTCACGTTTATCTGGCGAAAACACCCCGAATCAAACAGTAAAACGCCCATAACTTTTAAACGGCTAAATTGATTTTATTTAAATTTTGCAAATTCACATTTCAAAAAAAAAACTAAATTAAAATCGGTTCATCCGTTTAGTCGCTATGATGCCACAGACAGACACACAGATACACAGCAACACACGTGAAACTTATAACACCCCTCTTTTTTCCGGCGGGGGTTAAAAAAAGACAGTCAATTCTTATAAAATAGTTACACCTATACGTAGTGGGAAGTACCTATTTTAATTCGGGCTGATGTCCGAAACTCTAAGATCAAACACGTATTTTGAAGTATTGTGTAAATTAATCTTTTCCGATCTACGATCCACTCAGAGAAAATTCTATTCGCTTTTCACTTGCACCATCCCTCTAACAGTTTCGATACACATAATGTAGCTGCTTGGGCACACCGAGCACAGGCTGGTTTTACGAGCCAACCCAAAGGGCCGATTGTTTGCTCGACAAACGCGCACGAAACAATTCTATGTAAAGCCAACATTATTAATATTAGCCCGAGTTTATCGAGTGTAGCCCGGCTTATGACGTCACGGCGAAGACTATAATCCACGGATTGTTATAGGCCTTCAATGTACTTGAATGTTGTGATTATATGTCAAGTTGGGCCTAGTTTGCACTTGGCCGATATGAAGGTACTCGAGGTGTTGTTGGTTTCAAGGACTTGTGGATATGTAATAATCATGGAGATCGATTGCTCAGCAAAGTTCTCCTAACAGCGAAACGACTAAACGTGTGTCCAATCTATATTGTATTCGAGAAAACCCTACAGCACGAAAAAGGGGTAGCGGTCGGATATAATAGTGAAATTAAAAATAGACTGTTGTTTTTAAATTAAAAAATGTACTGTCTCTACCTCCATCGACAGTAACCCTAAAACAAGTTTGTTTGGATAAGGCCAAACAAATAATGAGTTATGAAACTGTATTTTAATTATAATATTCCCAAAGCACACGTTAGTATGCGAACGTGAAATAAAACCGGATAAAGCCTATGTAAATAGGATGATTAAATTCGGATCTAGGAATTATATTTGTGGTTCAAATAAAATATCTACGTAATTTGGGTTTATTATTGTTAGCCTCACTGAACGTTCAATGGAATAAAGTATTAAATGTCATATCGTACTTTTGCTGAAAAATTTAAGGTATTCAAATATTAAAATGGGAGAAAAATATAACAATACGTTTCGAATCCGAACAATTTGCCATCGAACAAAAGAATTCCGACGTTGAATGGAGGGGAGGGGCTCATACCGCAAGACATTATTTTTATCAAACCTTAAACCTGGTCCCGAGAACAGAGCGTCCACTTCATCGCAATCAACCCTCGCACACATGCATAGGGACACCTTCCGACAGTGACGTCACGCACACACACGCACATTACATACATGAGACGATCATTCTGTACTGCTGTAGGTATGTATTGCTTTATGCAAATGTCTGTGTAGGTAGCACTCAACGTCATTGTCTCGCAATGTATCATTGCCTCACTCAACCGCAGGGCTTAGCACACACATGAAACTCTTCAATGTGTGCTGACCGTCCAAAACTGCCATGCATGTGTGAGTGAAATTCTTCGCCTCACAAGTACTTCGTGAGACACGGACGGTTTATCCTTCGATACCTTTTGTCCGCACAATTTTCCGTCGGGATCCCTCGGGTACACCGACCATTACCTAGCGGGTACCGGGATAACGACTGAGAACACTTTGAATGTATTTTGGACCCAGCCTCGTAATGAAAAGCAACCATCTTACATAAAAAAAGATTAGTTTCAACGAGCTAATTTTAATGGAGAAACATCTTTTGTTGGTTCAACAATGTTTCTAGATTACGTGCCGATGTTCGCACGGAAGTGGGCAGATAAGAAAAAGTAAAAGAATTTTAACTAAGGTTCGCTGGAGGACAATATTGAGATTATTGTCGGCTGTGTTCGTTTATTATTCGACGATCTCGAGATAAGCAATGTATATGCGACGAAAAAAAAAACAAATTTAGAGAAGGGAGAGAAATGCGAATTACTGAAAAAAGTTGATTAACACCTAGAAAAGCCATATAAAAGCTTTCATGATTTATGTCTATTTAATAACCATTTTATAAAATACCAAAACATAAAATTGATCCTAGATAAGAGCTTCAGCCGAAAAATATCAAAACAGTTCTAAAATTTGGCTACAGAAAACTGCAAAGAAATGACATGAATCTTTGATAAATAAAAGCTGTTAAAACTATCAAACTATCATAGAATATAATAACAATTTTGTTCTTCAACAAACACATTGTCAAAATACAAAATTGCAGCGAAGAATAAAACGTAACGCAATAAAATCTTCTTATAAAGAAAAATCAAAGTCGAAATGGTTTTATTACGCTCTCGTGAAAGTTGCTCACTTTTACAGCTCTTCAGTGGCGACTTTCAATTACTACTGCTGGAGATTATGTAAGACTGCTGCAAATCAAGTTTACATAATAATCGACATTTTCGCAAATAAATACTCCTTTTACTCTTTCAAGAACTTTGTCACATGGAAATTTCTGGTTCCAGAGAATTTTCCATTCTGGATTTCAGATAACTGAAAGCTTCAGAAACCGGATGAATAAATTCATCTTGTACCTGCCATGGATACACTCAGGGTGATACAATAGAAATGCCTTTCATCATGACTTTCAGACCTCAATGCCAAAAGGTAAGTTTAGCATAGGGGCCGTAAATGTCTACCAGTCAGAATACAAGCAAAAAGTTTAATAAAAACTGTAACCTGACTACGGATTTTTTTAATTTTTTACTTAGCCTGTGTTACCCGGGCTATAATAACAAATCAATTGACACCTTATTCATCAAAATCGGATAAATAGTTTAGACGCTACTTAGGAACATACATAAATACAAACATACATAGACTGCTAAAAACATAGCATTTATTTTATTATCTTGTTAACATGATTATTTTTAATTCCTAATGTATTTGACTATGATTGTATTTAATTTATTAGTTTACTGACATAATTATTCTTTATTCCTAATTTTTTTGACATTATAATTTTTAATCTAGAATGTTTTGATTACTTATTGTTATATTTAATTATTTTGTTGACATAATGATCTGAATGTTATGTATTATTGTTGTATTAATCACTGTTCTTTTATTTTATATGTTACATTCAATTGAAAAATTTTGCATCCCTTAGGCAAAATGTACCGGGACTGTCTACAAAAATTACCATCTTATATGTATACCTACATTATTGGCAATAAATGATTCTGATTCTGACTCTCATAACCTTTCCTTTTGTCTTCGCCGTAGTCAGTTAAATCCCACACTCTTTTGTAGGACTTATATTCCTGTCTCAAAAACTCAACGTCACAGTACTTTAAATGAAAGCAAATAACAAACGAAGCCCGCATGAATTACACGCAGGAACAAATTCCACAACTGAAATTAAGGCCCGGCGCAGAATAAAAGTTAAATTAGAGGTCCCAAACAATCGCTGTCTATAGCGCATAGCGTGTGACTGCTCTATGTTTGGAGTTTGGAAATTTTTCTTTTATTTGTATTCTCCTCATGCTGCTGGTTGCATTATTTTGTGTGAAAATAGGGTGAAGTGGCGAGTATAAATGCTGATGCTGAATGTATGTAAACTAAAATTATTTCTTGTAGTTTCTGGTGTTTTGGTCTTTGAATTTTTTGTGATTAAATAATCCTCCAAAAATAAGCTCTCTTAAACCAAAGCACTACACAGAGTAACTGTTTGTCTAAACGCTTTGTAATCAATTAACCAAACTGTGACTACATGTCATTTATCTCTATATTTGAATATTTTAAAGCTACGCATGGCCGGCCAGATGTGTTGAACACATTGAGACGCGGACCTTCAGGTTTGACAGGCTATGTCATAAACTATGGAACACGAACCCAACCTTTTCAAGATGCTCATAAATTGCCTTTCAAAGTGGAAGCTGTCAAGACAAAAGTAATTCTAAAGAGGTTTGGAATATCTGATTTCTAACACAAACCAGACCCAAAACAATTAAGCGATGCACAAAAAACTGAACTGAAAAGGAGATTGGTCGAGATGGGCGACGTGCTGGTAGAGGCGTGAGTGGGACACTTGATTTGAGGCGGGCGAAGCGGACGGTCTGGTTCTGAGGAGCGGAAGAAGACGTACGAGTGAGGATACTAGAGTGTTAGACACATAGGGTTTAGCTTTGGAAACGAATAATCTAAAGTCGAGTCGTTGTAACGTATCGTGATTACGAGTTTAATTATTAAGTTAATTATAATTTAGTCTATCCGCTTTAATATGGTGTGAGTGCGTGCCAGTATGAATGGGGTAAGTTTTAATCTTTGTATTACATAGGTAGGGACAATTCACTAATGTTCTATTTATTCTAGCTTGGCGAGTCCTTGTATAAATCCTCCAATCCTACAATCCATCCTTGGCAGGCATTTGTCACGAACATTTGGTTTAGGGACGCGGTTAAGTCTTCTTTCACACTTTCATACCCTAATTCACCACTTATACACTAAACAATTACACATTTGATTAAGGACCTTTATTGAGAGTTAACTGACATTACATACACGGAAGGCGGAACCGCTAAAACTAATTTCTGTATAAAATGGGCTAAATATGGCCGCTCTTAATTGAGCACGTAGGAGAACCAAATGTTAGTTGTTAAAATATACTGTTTCCTAAGAAGGTCTAGCTCAGAACACTTCGCGAAATACTTGCTGTCGCTCATATTCCAGGGAGGGGGGTAGGTTTCAGCCGGTAGGCATCACAAAGAACCCCAAATTACATCGTCTAATGACGCTTAGGGAACGTGTCTCGTTAAAACCACACCAAGCCGTTTTGTAGGCAACTACTAAATCGTCACTATTTAGCGAGACACGATATTGGATGGCTGCCGTCCCTGACGGCCCCAAAATCCACGCAATGGGCAGTTTAAGGAGATGAGAAGCGACGAATGAATCCGCTCCGACGTACGGCAAGTATCTTTCGCATTGAGTTTTGCTAAAGACTGAGTCTGCGGTACGCTTGCGTTAATTTTGCATTGTCTTAGTAAAGGGTAAATAGGCCGAGAGAGTGCTACTTATTATAGCCCGCGTCCAGTGTAACTGGTAGCATGTCTCGCTCAAATGGCAGAGGCAAATAGGCACAAAACTGACCACTGTCTTAGGACTGGGCAAGGCATGCTAGAGCTTAGGGAGCCTGTACTCTTGGAGCCGCAGCAGATTCTCACTAGAAAATGCAGTCTAGGCCGAGTAGTACACGTTACGACGGACCTGCTGCTGAAAAGCGGTCTCACGTCACTCGGGTGGGAATCTTGATTATTGCAACTTAACTAATTAACGTAATTCAATTAAACGAATTTATGAATGCAAGCGTAGCGATCCTACCAACTTCCTTTCGTTAGGCAAATGATGCACTTTGCAATCCCTTTGTCTAATTAACTTCATACTTCACTATTGTTTGACTTCTTTAGCCCTTAAGGCTATCAGACAAAAATGTGTGCTGGAAGTTTGTTTCATCATTTCTTCTTACCAGCTATTACACTACGAAATGATGGCGGGATGGGCGCTTTTGGGGGCTGTCTGTAGGTGAGTTGATATTATCAACTCCAGTTACTTCCTGAGTTAAACTCTCTGCTAATTTAGTTATTTGTATTTGTAGTAATTCAAGAATGTAAATTCATTATCCGCGACCATAATTCGGTCTTTGATTTAAATACTCTATACATTAGTGTATAGAGTTTCTCACACAAGCGTTAGTTAATTATAAAGTTTAGTTTATATCCCCTTAGTTATAATTTTATCCTTCTAAACCACTTCCAAGTTATAATTGTATAACTGTGAATTCCAAAACAAAACAAAATTTGGAATTCATTTGTCGGAAGGGAATTACCCAGTCGATGGTACGAAGTTCATTGAGCAACGCGGATGGCGGGGCGTTGTTCCCTCTTTTATAAAAAGGGGCCGACATTAACACTAAAACTAGGACATCTTAGGAAAAACGAAATTTTTATCAGCCTAGGGTCATTTAGGAACAGTCACAAAACCAAAGTTTGGAACACTAAAAAGTTTAGTAAAACACAGCTTAAACATAAACGCTTTAACGATAACACAAATTGATCTTCTACTTTCAGGGATTACGTCAAACATGGAGCGAAGTTCCCCGTGATTTTACATAGGTATTATGAATAGCCTAAGGATTAACGCCGAACTAAGCCCCTGACGCTGGTGAGCCCCGCCCTTATTCATAAATGTTTAATATAGCGAGTAATATTTACTCGCTTCGGAAACTAATCAGAGTAGTACCAACTTTTCTAATAAACGCCCACATGCTGGAAAATTCACAGCTAATGAAAGATTGTGAGAGGTCATAAAAATGTGCTGAGAGTTGAAATAGGTGAGCAATTCAGATTTTAAACGAACACTTTGTATGTGAATATACTTCACAGTTTATGTTTAAGCTTAAAATAATTGAATACAAAAAGTTTTTATTCAGGAAAAGTATTTGAACGAAAAGCATAATTATTATGACGAAATAACCGCAACAAATTATCACGTAGATACATAGGCAAAATTAACAAGACACAATATCCGCTGAACATGAGCGAGTCTAACAAACTGCGTAGGTACGTCAATAACGAGCTGTAAGAGACCATGCGACCAGTGATGCAATCATGGAGACGATGAGATCGTTGAACTATACTTAAGGGTTTTTGTCAACCAGGAAATGATGAAAGTGGGCTTTGAATTAAAATTATCCATTTAACTCTTAGTTTTATTTTCTACACCTAGTAACTTTGGACTCCAAAGCGGAGGTAACAACATAGTTGGGAAATTATAAATGCATGAAATGCTACAGCAATTTGCACCAAAACTAATCTGAAAAGTCGTACCGAAATATGAAACAACGCTTTTACAAGTTGTGAAAAAGAAAACATTTACTTTTTAATTATGCAGTAGCGATGAAAATTTTCACATAGCAAAACTTAACATAAATAATCAAATAATGCTCATAACAAGACTCACTTTAAGCGAAAATTACGAAACCCGACAGTCGTAATATTCCATAGTCCAACTTTGTTTTGCGGTTGATAAACATTAACTCAAAATACGCGAAAACTTTTAACTATATTCGCGAAATGTACGCAGAACTTCACAAGCAAGGTTTTGCAGAGAAGCCATGTTCAAAAGTGGAGGAAGATACTTTGAGCACACACGAATATTTTGCTCTCTCAACTTTCAACTCTGCGACGCAACAACGCACTAAATGCAAACTAATAGTAGATGAAGCGTATGGAACTATAGTTACCTATAGTTAGTATATATGATTTACCTTATTGTTAAGGACCTCCCATTAATTTTTTTAGTGGAGTACAAAAAATACGCAAATTCTTTTTGGATTTTTCACTGACATTTGTTACTCGTACTCTCTATTATTACGTTAAAGTAAACAGGATAACATGGGTACTTTGACCAGACAAAAAATAAGGTTTTTGCAAGGTAGTCACGATTGACACCTAATTGCTTGAGTCGACCCTTGTGAAGTAGTCGCTCTGAATGTTGATGACTGACGGAGGTACTCTACTTGTCTGACATGCATTCCTGTTTATAACCAAACTACTTAGAAGAATTTAGAGCTCACTGTTATTTCTACCACTGAAGAGAGCCTCACCAATTCTATCAATGTTATATCGTTATAGATTTTCATAATTCACTTCTACTTGATAAAAACCTGTGACCAAATCCGCACCTAAGGATTACCCTATAATCTCCTTCGATACTAAACCGCTTCAAATAAAACAGCAATCGGTTACCAGTTGCCAGTGCCGCGTCCCAGTATCGGGCCTGACAGAGATGTATGGGGCCAATGACGTCACGGGACACACTCGTGTTATATTAATGACGTCAGAAGTTATACACGCTACAGTTGCGATGATTGATCGTCTCGGACGAACTCGCGCTAATTTGTTACTACGGACTTGCTTTAAAATTGGGTTATAGTTGGGTAGGTTTACAATTTGACCTTTAAAGTTTCAAGGACTTTGTTAAATCTGGTAAATAGTCCTTAGCCTAAAACATTACTGTAGTGTATATTGACTTCATCAAAACTCTTCAATTCACATACTACTAAGGCATACCTACCAATAAATTGTTTCTATATCTATTCCAGTAAACACGTACCTATTCAAACCTCTTCCTTATCAGCAATATTTTTTTCCCAAAATTACACTACCGAGCAAATATATTGAGTAGCACAAAGAATAATAAACGTCAATATTGGCGGCAGAGATAGGACAGCTGACGAAGAGGTTCCGGTGGGCATGCACTCGCAGCTCGGTATCATAATAAAATAACTAAACGAGGGTAACACAAAAGTGAGAAGTGACTGTAGTGGACATGTCTGCGGAATGTATTTTTAGATAAGATGAATTGCGAAATTTATGTTTTAGTTTGGGTTATTATAAGAAAAATATAAAGTTGGAATAAAACTGCACAGTTTGCCAGTTATGTTTAAGTCCAATGTAACACAAATGGCACTCATCCAGATTCTGTGCTGCTTTTGAGAATTTCTTAAATAATAATCAAAAAGTTAAACTGAAATCTAAATCTAAAAACATTTTCCAAAAACCGGAAACAAATAAATCCAACTAACTCTGATCCACTTCTCACATCAGTACGACGTTAGAGTCAAATAATACAAGATGGCGTGCCGAAAAGCGTACAACAAAAATTTCGTGTGACAGCAAGCACAGCACAGTTCGCTGTCCGGCCGTCCGGCTCGCGACCGGCTCCACACCAATAATTGTGCACTCGCGTCACCGGACGCCAATTTTCATGTAAATTGTAAAAAATCATCCGACGATCGAACGCGAACCAACTTACTGTCTACAAAGAGCTGTGTGTGTGGGTAGACGTGTAATTATTGGGCCA
The DNA here is from genome assembly GCA_949775005.1 of Orthosia gothica. Classification (NCBI taxonomy): domain Eukaryota; kingdom Metazoa; phylum Arthropoda; class Insecta; order Lepidoptera; family Noctuidae; genus Orthosia; species Orthosia gothica. The sequence goes on along the minus strand of OX459063.1, from coordinate 1,521,039 downwards.
TATCCTGGAAATATTGATGACTATAGTTTGTACGGACGCAGACCGAACGACGGATGCTTGTTATTTTTCGGTCAAATGTGTTTTAACGTGCAATTGTTCAGTGCTCATTTTTCATATCGCAGTAGCAATTTTTCCATTTTTTTTTATTATTTTATTATTGAACAGTAAGCGAAAAATATATCTTCCTGACGACTTTACTGTAATATTATTATTCAATTATGAAGCCCGAATTTAATTCTATGACATGCGGGGATTATCGATAAAGCTTACTTCGAACTCGCATTGATCCCTCTGACTAGACTAAGCCCTTCTGTTTGAGGATTTTGCTAAAGTTACTACAAATGTATGCTCAAGTGAACGAGGCCTTTCTATTTATAGTAATATTTCTATTAACGATTGTCATGGTAACGTAGCTCACTGTCTGAAGATTTGAGATTATTATAATCTGGAATTAAACTTCTCTCGAGAATATCGGAATGCTAGATTAAATACATCAATTTAAATACAATATTCTAGAGTCAACAGCATAGCTTAGTAACTTATTTTGAGTAAAAAACGAAACATATGGAATCTATTAAGTTGCAAAGCAGATGTGTTTGCAGATATATTTAATTTTGCTCCGACCGGCAATCTTGTTAAGACTGAGGGTAGTCGCGACGTGACGTTTATGTATCATTGGCTCGTATGTCCTTCCTGTGCGATGAAGCCGTGTTTGTACTGATATATCATGAATATTATCGTGTCATGGCAGTACGGTGACTTAGAAATAATAGAATTTCAATTGAAATCGTACAAATAAAAAATTGGTGAAAGTGTCCCTGAGAGAATATCAACTACTCTAATTATAATAAATCAAGTTTATTTTTAAACTTTTGCAATTTAATAAAACTAAAATGAGATAAACCACAGAATTAGCTTTCACTTAGGCAAGTTCATACAGTACTTTCCCAACAAAAATAACAAACGAAAAACTTTTCTATACAATCATCCAATCCAATTAATTCAACATCTATCTAATCATACATTTCATCATATATATGAATGATTTACGCATGTATGGTAATTCGCGTGGCTCCTTCCAAAAGTCGTAAAATGTTTTATTGAATAGATGCGCCATCTCCATATATGGCGACGTCGCCATCGGATGACACATCACTGTGTTTTATGTGTCCTGCTCAACTTTCGGTATCGCCCACAAAGGTCGAGTAGTTCACTTACTCATCTAAATCATTTGGAGGCTCTTAGTTTGCTTTAGTATCGTAACTTCTAACTAGCACTTTGATACTTCGGATCAAATGGCGATATAACATTATCGGCTACATATAACTCTACGTCGTTACATTGCTACAATATTTTCGAATATCCGATATGACTCGTTGACAATAACAAATCAATATTGCATATTTATAACCGATATATATGCAAATTCAAAGTAGTTCTTGTGGTAGCAATGCATTTAACCTACAGTTTCCAGATTAATTTTTGTGGTTGACTTTACAAATTTCGTTTTCAAGAATGCATCAAGTTTCCTTCAATGTTATACGACAGAATATGAACCCGTGTGTACTACTACCATATTTGATCTAATGAAGTGCAAAAAATGCTTATGTAAAAGAAAAAATCTCGAGGTAACACCGTTTAAGGAACACGGCAACATTTTGTTCCCAAAATTGTCGTCAGCTAGTGAGACGTCGGCCTTATCGCGGTTCACGCCTCAATAGACGGCCACCCACTGAAATATGACGGCATTCCCACCTCGTTACCACACGCCTGACAAAGAGAAATGAACCCTATTAACCCCATCATAAAAGAGTTAACGTGTGCACACATAAAGTTGTACAGTTCGTGACTTTGAAAGTTTGTTTTGCGAATACGATTAAATTCTGAAGGTACTCGCAAATCAAGTTGAAATTATTGATAAGTGAGTTGTTGCCTACCCTCGGCTTTATGTAGGACTTTTAACTTTTGTTGGGCTGGCCTTGTTTATAGAAAACGGTTTTATAACTTCACTGGATTAGCTTGAAGTCATCCTTTTCAGTTATGTCGACCTGAAAACCTTTTGGGATGTGACACGAAAAAAGGCACTTTCATGTACTTAGTACTTTGCTCTCTAATCCCTAACGATGCTTGAGTAACACTCACGAAGCCGAAGTGGAGCGACATTCTGTAAAGGTTTTTAGTGCAAATGTAGTCCCTTTTGCCCTAAAAATCTTTATCTTTTTTTCTTTATCTCCGTACAGATTTTAACAAAACTAAAATTTGAAAATGGTACCCAAGGAATTTATATTTTAAAACTAGTACTTACTAATCCTAAGAATCGCTCACAAGTACTCCAGCTCTTACCGTTTGAACAACTGTCGATTTTACGAGTCCTCATCTTTCAAGAACTCGAATAAATTTAAAACCTTCTAGCTTAAACAGAAAACTAAAACTCTTTTTAAAAGAACCGATGTTAAACAATTACTCCTCAACGCTAACACTTAACTTAAGTGGTTATAACGAATCCAATAATGCTTCGCAGACCAAAATTTAAATTGCAAAAATCATATGATAAACGCAAATGAAAAACATTACGAAGGACCATTCACCGACTCAATTTAACTGGATATGTCTGGTAAGTGAATATATTACCAGGTAAACGATATCACTGAAACAGGGGATAATAAACCTTATTCCAGTGGCATAGAGGATGTAGAAGATGAAGAAGTGGGATGGTTATCAGGTAAATACATCATCCACAATTATTGGCTTGCAGCACATTATTAGAGCAACGAAGATAAACGAGGTTCCTACGTGGACTCGCCCCGGCTTAGTTGTAATATTTCGTCGGGAGCTGTTTCTGCACCCCGACCTCGTACGAGGTATTATGACGGGTAATTTGATGGGGATGGAGAAAAAATATCAATGGTTTATGGGAACTACAATTTACTGCATCTTTGCTAATATAGAAGACTTAGAAGGCCTGAATATGGGTATATCCATCAAGTGAAATGATTGATTCCAATTAAACTTTAATTAACCTCGTATATATTTTGCTAAGTTAAGATTCTAGTCTGAATAAACTAATTCTGTATCCATACCCAATGCCTCGTTGGTCTTGTGGTCGCAAGCGATTCTGCTGGGCATGAGGTCTTGGATTCGATTCCTGGGTGGTGCAAAGTGATAGTTACTTTGCGACCGATTGATGGTAATAGGCTCGACCAATAATCCAAGGGACTTCAACATAACTGGCGATAGGAGAGTGTACTTTTACCAAACTCTTCTGGAGATAGAGACATGTTGTTATGTTATGTTACCCACACATACAAGTCAACCTCAACTTAAGACCTTTGATGGAAAAACTTTTTCATCTTAATAAATAACGATACTCTCCATAATTATCGGGTGCCATGATATTTTCCGTGCGACAGCTAATAACACTAAATATCCTGTGAGCGTGACATCAGCTGACGAGGCCGTATTCTGGAGACGAGGCACGAGGTTATTACGTCACGAGGTTATTACGGTAACGAAGACAAACGGCGGCATGACGCGAATATGAACTGCATGCGGTCTGGGCGCGAGGAAAGAGAGGTAGCGGGATGCTGAGGTTGGCGAGAGGATTAGGACAGTATGGAGTATGTCATAAACAAATTAACGAAATTCAGATATAAAGTATCAATATATTAAACTAGTGGCCAGACCCGTAAGCAATCTAAAGTAGTAATAATTGTTGCTATTAGCTTCATCTTTCTGACTGATCGTCTCCTTGAGAACCCAAAATTGCCTGTAAATGGTTTTAATTGAAATAAATGTTAAGAGTTTTAGTTACCGGGCAGTTTGTAATTGTTTCAGATTGCTGATCAGAATTATCTTGCCTAAGTTCAGGCGTAGTCGTACCTACACACAAGAAGACGAAACACTGAAGACACCAATAATTCTTCTGACAAGACACAACGGACAAAACGGATGGTTTATTAAAATAACACACGCGTAAAATTATAATAAAGTTTCGGCCACACTACCTAACAACAAATTTCTAGCCCCAAAATCCCGGGAACAGTTAATTAAGTCTTGGGACTAAGCAAAACAAGAACTTAATTGCTTGCGAAATTATAACAAGTCATACAAATAGAATGTTTAAATGTAACACGTGTAGTAAATTAAACGAAGGACATTATGAAGGACAACCGGTAGTTATGCCATTTTCGTAACTATAAATGCCAAGAAAGGATCTTATTATTGTGTGCATTTGATTTTGGTAACCTCTAGCTGCCACCCGAAGCATTACACACGTGACAGTTAAGTAGTATCTTTATAAATTATAGCTCATGTACTATTCTGATGTATAAGCTATATTACTTTAAAATTTCATCAAAATCCGTTAAGTAGTTTTTGCGTAGAAGAGTAAGAAACATCCATCCTCTCAAATTTTCGCGTTTTTAATAGAAGTAGTGGGGGATTTATTTAGGTATAAATTTACGAATTGCGATTAAACGAGTTGTCTTATTTTAAGATTACGTTAACTGATTACCAAAAATCACCCAGTTCTAAGTTCTGTCTCTCTTTTGAGAAGATACCTTTTCCTCTTACAGTTCCATCTCATTGTTTTAATAATTGTACTTCTGCACCTAATGCCCATTTTTCTGAACGCTTTTTTTTAAATAAATTATTCTTATTCTTATTGATCTCAGTGGCTCCCCGCTGTTCGCTTACTTATTCTATCGCCGAGCTTCCCATCCACCGTTCATATACATAATTTATCAATCATTTATCACGCAGCGCCCGCGTCGAGCACCGAGCATGGCTCCGCAACGCGTTGCGCCAAATTGGCCGGACACTAATGAAAATTGAAAATTGGTTCAGAAAACCGATCAGCGAACGAGGACTGCGTGATGTGGAAATTATGGTATCAGCTTGTTTTTTTTTGTTTGTCACCAGTTTAAACACCTTTGTATTTGTATATTTTACAAGCTTTTAACTTGCAATGTATGTACATATACGTATGTATGTTGTAAGTGTGTTCGGGTCAAAACTTGCAACTGAATTTTAAAGCAGTTATCCTCCACCGATTAAGATGAAATTTGGCATACACGTTTAGTTTGGAGGACAATGCATGGTTAGGTAAGTGACGTCATTCTAAATCCAATATGGCGGACGGCCCAAGATGGCGGACTAGTTATTTTTTGTGCACTGCCATTATAAGGGTATCAAATGGAAGGTTTTGCTGAGAAGAATACGAAAAGAGCATGTTTTAAAAAATATTTTTTTAAATACGTTTTTATTTCTATTGTATTGGGTTTTCGCAAAGGAAAATAACTTTGCTAAATAATAACTAAAGCTAGTGCTATTACTAAGCTTGAACGGGTTCAATTCTTGGGTCGGGCAAAGTGTTATTAAATTTTTGCACCTGAAACTGCTCAGTAGTAACCCGTAGTCTATACTTGTGCCCGGTTGATGGGAATAGGCTTGCACCTTATTCTTCTTCTTCTTCAATCGGTCCCTCATTATGAGGATTGTGGACCCCTTTAAACGGATAATCTGCCTGCATCGGCTCCGGTCTATATTATATGGGTATACTATTAGGTACAGCTCCGACTAACCCTCAGAGAAATACAGGCATGATGTTATTTCATGTGTAAGTAATAAGACGAAGCTCTAATATCGAATTAATACAATGGTTCCTCCAAAATAAGGAGTCTATTTTGCCTACAAACAAAATTGTCAGATATGAAGCGTTGTAGACAAAGTAAGTAAAGCATCTAATGAATCCGGTTCCACGAAACTGAAATTGATGAGTATAATGAACATGACATTGTTTGTGCTCAGTGGAGCGCGGCTTGTAAGTGACGAGCACGAGTGGTGAGCGGCCCATTGAGCACAGGTTAGCAGGAGTGGCGGATGTGAGGGGGAGTTACAGCCAGTCTATGGTTAAATACTTGGAAAGTGACTTCGAATATACACATCGACAAGTTAACTTCGCTTTCAGGGTACCAACAGATTTTTTTCAGGTTTAAGAACTGGTTAAAATGAGGGTAATTCCACACACAACTGACGCAAGTCACAACCGCGCGTTGTGACTTGCGTCAGTTGTGTGTTTAAATTTTAACAGACTTTCCGATAAAAAAACCTTTTTACAAAAAAATACTACCGACTTCCAAATAAAAAAAACTACAAAGGTGGTACCTACCAGAGACACCGTCTTTCTAAAAAGAAAGTTATTGCACTTTTTTGTGTTTTTAGTTGGAAGCCGGTAGTATTTATTTTGTAAAAAAGTTTTTTTTTCAATAAGTTTCGCGACTGTAGTGCGCCAGTTCAAATACGTCCCCGCGTCGTAAAAGTGAGTTGACACAATCGAAGCGCGTCGCAGCTTGTCCAAAGCTTAATGATAAAAATGTGACAAAATATTATTAAATCCCACACAAAACCAACAGCATTTTTTAACCCTAAACAAATTCAAACACGAGCCCTTATCTCAAAAATGAATACGCTCGAGGCAGGCTCCGTTAAAAGCCCATCAGTCAGGAAACAGACGGCAAAGAGCCGATGCGATTATTAATCTGGGCCGCAGGATTACTACGAGGTTGAACTAAACGAATAGCACACGTCAGATTCTGATATCTGAGGCTCTTTATGTAGACATCGCATTTTGCTTTTAATTCCGTTTCAAACGGATTTCGCTGATAAGTCTTTGTTGTATTTTTTGTTCAGGAGATAAAATGCAATAGCATGGTTTTCAGTTCCGGCAGTTCAAATTGGAACTAGTCATCATTTTAAACTGATTTGTTATTGACATTCAACAAAACTATTTACGCTGCTTTTATTCGCTTTCCGTCTCTAATCGTATTAAATGTAACCTCTATTGATTCCTCACAACCGGATCCTATCCGATGACACCGCTAATGCATCAATGGAACCTCCAGGAGTTTATCGTGGTCGAGCAAATGAGGCGGCGTTGCCATCCGTCACGCAATATTCACGGCTCGCTGCGTCCGTACGGAGTCGTTCGCAGTCGGACAACATCGCGCTAATCCCGGCCCAGGGCAGGCATTAATTCATTCAGAACCAATGACGCGGAAGGGTCAGACAAGATTAACGAGCTATAAATTTGGGGTTTAAACCGTTTGTATAGAGATGACCGGTCGGCTTAGTTCCGTGTGTGAACTAGCCTTAACGGTCGAGGCATTTTCAAATGCATTTTCGGTAGCCACAATCCTGTTAGTGATGCTCCTGATCCTCTTTGAATTTGTTCAAACGTTCTAACATGAGATTTTACGCAATCTTATCCATTTAATAGATCAATTAGACACTCTAGCCTCACATTCATTCCAGAAGAGTCAAAAAATCTTAACAAAAGTCTTACCTCAATCCAGGAATATCAGACACCGGTGCGCCATCTTCTGAGAGCCAGGAGATGACAGGAGCCGGAGTGCCGTGAGCAGCACACGAGACTCTGGCACCCGTGCTGTTGGAGAACGACAGCCGAGGAGGTGGCTCCATCAGGAACAGCAACTGGCAGGATGATGGAGACGCTGAGGAAGAAACAGACATGGTTAATCAAGGAAGGGAAAAACAATGATAATTAGGTTTGGTATTTTGTACAACTTTTTTGGTTTAGTGATTTAACATTTTATGCTACTGCTGAGCGTAGGGTCCCTGAATCAGTTAATTTATCAAAATCTGCCTAGCCTTATCCCAACTATGCTGGGGTCGGCTTCTAGTCTAACCGGATTCAGCTGAGTACCAGTGTTTTACATGGAGCGACTGCCTATCTGACCTCCACAACCCAGTAACTGGGTAACACGATACCCCTTGGCTAGACTGGTCTCAGATCTCAAACTTCTAACTACTCGTAACGACTGTCAAAGATCTTTAAATTACAGCCGGGACCAACGGCTTAACGTGCTTTCCGAGGCACGAAGGAAACTCGGTATGTTGAAATGGTCACCCATCCACAGACCCACTTCGTCAAGCGTTGCTTAACCTTGAAGATCAACCCGTGCGGCTGTTCTTATTTAGCCAGGAGCTCCACGAGCGTAGAGTCACTGAATCAGTTCTTTGATAAATTAAACTAATTATAGGGTTATTTCATAAATATTAGAAGCAATTATTGAACTCGAAGTACCTACTAGTACTTACTAACTGCAACTACTACTTCAGTACTAGCCTAGCTCTAGGTTTTTAAAAATGATTAAAAAACAAAATATCAATGTACTCGTATAATAACAACAGAAATACTGTGTTAACGAATCTATTTACAAAGCATTAAGATTATAGCGTTATATGTGAGTGTTCGCATTAGTGCTCTTTCTTTCCTTATGATTAAGTGTGAGAACTACTCCAAACCTTACAAAATGACACACCCACCGATTGATCATATCGGAACAAAAGTAGGCAAGTCGGTGTATACCTCCGAGTATGTATACCATTGTAATAGTAAGGACGTTCGGCGACACGACGGTTGGGTTTTGTTCTATCTACTGTTAGCTTGCTAGTAAATCTATCAATATAATTTCATCTGAAAGACTTCCAATGCTGAACAAAGACCTCCCCTAAGTAAAGACCAGTCCTGTGCGTTTGGCAGCCAGATTCCCGCAGTATTCACCAGGAAAACGAATCAGGTGTATCAGTCATCTTTACCTTTGTAATTCCTTCAGTAATAAGCGAGTTCTGCAGCACCAAGCATTCGATTCACATAGTCCTATAAAAATCTTTTTTGTAAAAAATACTACCGACTTCCAAATGAAAAACTACAAAGTGAAAAATAACTTTATTTTTGGAAGTCTGTGTCTTTCGTAGATACCAATTATTTGCGATATGGACACCGACTTCCAAAAATAAAGTTATTTTTCACTTTGTAGTTTTTCATTTGGAAGTCGGTAGTATTTTTTGCAAAAAAGATTTTTATTTATCCCTTTTTAGTTTTACCTACTTAATAGGCAAGTTGTTTAGTAAGTACCTATTATGCCAGAACAGATTACCCGAAAAACATGAAACTTGAACATAACCGGTGAAATTAGAGTTCTGCGTACCCCTTTCAGTATACTGGCGTGATGTTATGTTATGAAATGGTATAAACAATAAACAGACATGCGATTGAAGCAATCCTGAATGATTTGCCGTTATTTATTGAAGAGTTCTGTTGTATATCTCCGAAGTTTTTCATCAGATCTTTAACAAATTAAAATGGGACCAATTTCGGAACATGTTCTTTCAAACAAAAAAAGAATTTTCAAAATCGGTCCACAATTGGCGGAGATATCGGTGAATATACATAAAAAAAAATAAAAAAAATAAAAAAAAAAACATACAAGAAGTCGAACATAGAACCTCCTCCTTTTTGGTAAGTCGGTTAAAAATACCATATAATTCAAAAGAATACTATCATAATTTATTTAAACTTAGCACCTCCCATACACCTTCAAGTGTCAATAAGCAGACACAATAGAAATTACCAATGTTTTAGAGCTGAGCAAGAGCAAGAGCTGCCACAGATAGCTAATTTGTCAATAACTGGTGTAATAGAGTGTTGCGGTGTAGAGCTCATACAGTATAGTATTGTTATTTTGTGTGTATACAGGGTACCAAAAATAAATAATATAAACACATTCTATGGGGTGTTAGAAAAAATATTACGAATCATATGTAACAAAAAATATGCACATGTTGTAATGACGGGAGACTTTAATATTGACGTAATGAAAAAAAATAATATTGTATTGGAATTTGAATGTCTGTTATTAAATTTCAATCTAACATTAGCTTTAAAACAACCAACCAGGATCCGTAGCCAAACGTGCATAGACAATATCGCACATAACTTTAAAACCAAATGTAAAACTGAAGTGATTGAATTTGCACTTTCAGACCACACAGCTCAAATAATAAAGTGCCCGGTGAAAAAAACTGCTATTTTAAAATATTGGCGTATAAAAAAACGTGATTTTAATGCAGAGAATATGATTAAATTTAAAGATATTTTAAAACAATTGACTTTTTCAGAAATTTATGAAACAAGTAATCCTAATGATGCATTTGACATATTTATTGACACATTTAAACTGTTTTATGACCTATGTTTTCCATTTAAATGGACAACTATAAGGGTGATAAGGAAACCTAGATGGATATCACACGGCATTAAATTCTGTAGCAAAAAGAAACGGCAATTGCTGTGGCGTTATAGACTAAAACCAAATATAACGAATAAGGCAAGTTTCATAAACTATAAAAATAGATTTAAAAAAGTTATGAAACTTACTAGACGTGCCCAAAACAATTATTCTATTAAAACCTCTACCAATAACTACCTGGAATATAATAAACAAAGCAAAACCCTGTTTCCCTAAGGAACCCATTAGACAGATCAACTTAGATAATAAAGTATTAAATGACCCTCAAGAAATAGCAAACGCATTTAACGACTTTTTTGTGGACAAAATTCAACCGAATCCATGTTCAGGAAATAATTCAGTAAATATTACAAAACTTCGAGATTCAATTTATGTTGCCCCGAGTATACCAATAGACATTAAAAACATTATAAAATTATTAAAAGCCACAAATAGTACAGGATATGACGGAATTTCCACGAAGGTAATCAAGTATGTATCTGACTTTATTTGTAACCACTTGAGCTATCTCATAAACCTGTGTATCTGTTCAGGTGTATATCCAGATGCCTTAAAAGTGTCTATAATAAAGCCGTTATTTAAAAAAAACAATAATGAACACATGGGCAACTATAGACCAATCGCACTCATTCCTATCATATCAAAAATTTTTGAAAAGTATATTTATAAGGAGATGTACTCATACCTTGAGAAGAAACACATTTTAATCGATGAGCAAAAGGGATTTAGGAAAAACAGGACAACCAATATGGCTATTTATGACTTCTTGCATAAGGTAATGATAAAGATGGACGTTAGAATCCCAGTATGCGCTATTTACTGTGACATGACGCAAGCGTTCGATTATGTAAACCATAACATTCTACTGCAGAAACTAGAGGCATATGGCATAAGAGGAAATATACTTAACCTTATAGAGTCTTACTTAATTAACAGAAAACAGTACACGGAAATAACAAAACTAAATATTAAGACAAAAAGAGAGGAAATTTACGTATCTGGCGAACGAACGCCTATTTACGGCGTCCCACAAGGGAGCGTGCTTGCAGCACTATTATTTATCCTATATATCAATGACCTGCCTGATGCTATTGACTACCCCATGACCCTATTCGCAGATGACAGCACAGTGACTATAACATGTAATAATAAGGACGTTTATAAATATGACATTAATGAAACCTTGACATCAATAATAGCATGGTTAGATAAGAATAATCTTAAAATTAATTTAGATAAGACGACAATAATGCATTTTAGTCAACGGATACATGCTGATACTGACATTGAAGCAGTCTACAATGGCACAGTATTAAATAAAGTCGACGACGCAAAATTTCTTGGTGTAATGATAGACGCAAAATTGAACTGGAAAGCGCATATTGAATATATAAGCAAAAAACTGAGCTCGTCCGCGTATTTCATGTACAAACTGTCTTCAGAAATTAACCCAGACGCTTTGGTGACAGCTTATCATGGATTGGTGTCATCACTTCTGCGCTATGGTATAATATTTTGGGGTAACTCTACGGACAGAGAAATAGCGTTTAAAGCTCAAAAGAGGTGTATTCGGGCTATGTTTAAGATACAATCGACAGAAAGCTGCAGACCATTGTTTAAAAAATACAAGTTATTGACTTTACCCTCTTTATATATTTTTGAAGTTGCATCGTTTGTAAAGGCAAACCCCCAACACTTTCCACGACTATCTGACACTTTTCCACGCAACAGACGTGACAATAGTCAACTTTGTTTGCACTCGGCAAAAACTGCCCTCATGGGGAAAAGCTTTTTTTGTATGGCCCCGAAAATATATAACAAAATACCACAGTCATATAAAGCTATGACAACAAATCTATTTAAAAATAAGATTCGAAATTTATTAACAGACAAGTGTTATTATAATATAAATGACTTTTTAACGGACTCCTTTTGAATGTTTATGTTATTGTTATTGATTATGGTACTGTTATTCTTATAAAATTGTATTCTGAAATTCTGGAATGATTGTTTTGTTTTGACATATTGTTTTAATATCTTGTTTTTTTTTTATTATTATTATTTTGTTATGTTCTGACATTCTAGTATCACATCCTTGATTTATACTATTTATTGAAATCTGCACGATTTTTCACGACATTTTCATTTTACACATTAAATATTTTAATATCATGACATTTTTTAATAATTCTTATTGACATTCTAGAATGATTATTTTGAATTGATTTATTATTTTAATATCTTTATTTTTTTATTTTTACTCTGACATTCTATAAGCATAATTTTGACTTGTATTATTTTATTGACATTTACACAACATTTATTTAATCTTTAAATTTTTACTAAATATGACATTCTATTAAGTATTTTGATTTGTATTCTTTATTAATATTTGCATGCCATTTTCCAAGGTAAACATTCTATCATCATTCATTCTACGTTCTATCATTCTGTATCCTAACACCTCTTCATGCTGACAATTTGTTATGTATGTATGATACTCATGTTTCAGCAAATAAAAATGATTTGATTTGATTTGATTTAATCCGATTCGGATGAATGGACAGATGACCGGGTCATATTTCAAACACAAACTAAAGTTTTACTTGACACAAACAAATAAGCTCTCCAAAGAAAAGTTTCCTTGTGTTCATCTAATTCTTCTCAACGGGGCGTTAATAGCCTCGATCACGCGATGTACTCGAAACATCTAGTTACATAAAACGTTACAACCACTTCTATTTAGTAGCTCATAAACTACCAATCGTAATACGTCTTCATACTAATTTGGGCGATTGAAACGACCGTGTAACGGTTACAGCAACACAATTACTCCGAAGGTTGCCGATAATTTGCTCCTTAATTATTTGTCAGAAAATTATTAACTCCTACATCTCAAACGTTTAGTAAAATAAAAGGGAGTTTCAAACGGTAACTCAATTAATGTGAGCTGAAAGGCGTAAACAATTAGACGCGAGGCGCCGGGGTGAGGCACGGGGAGGGAATATCAGCGTGTGTCAGTTGTCGACGAGTGTACGTAATTAGCACTGCGAACGAACTCGTATGAGTTATTGGATGTGCCTTTTGATTACGGAATCAAAGGGAGTCTCGGTACACTCGCGCACTGTGGTTCATTAGTACGTCAGTATGAAATACCGTCGCGTCGGTTCTGTTCATAAGTAGATGTGAGTGGAGAATCGCTGCTATCATTTTAACAGAGACGCGGAAGGTGTCAAAGCTGTGCTGGCATGCGTTTCATGAATGTTGCGGGAGCTTGTTGACAGCGGTGGCTTTTCAGTTAAAATATTGACTGGAAATAACTAAGTATGGTGCATTTCTGTAACAGCAAGGACTAACGAGATATCAAAATTGTTGGATGAGTTCGGGAACAAGAAAAAAATATCTATTCTTTACAGTGTTCGAAGTCAGGCTACAGATGACGATGTAGCATTAACGAATAATATACGAAGTAAATTAAAATCATCAAATAACTCAAAATATAGCTTACACGAAACACAAAAACCATGACAGATTACCCCAAATATTTCATACAAACATAATTAAACAAATTCAACAAACGTCTCAAACACCTGGCATCCTGGCCTCGACGTTTCGGCTTACAGATTTATGAGTGTCGCGTGCACAGAACCGCACCTGAATCTCGCAACAAAGCTACAAAGCGAGGCATCCTCACAATTCGTTCCACACTGTACATAACGCTTTATTAAAATTCCACTGTTGCGTCACTTTGTCGCGCGACCGGCTAATTGTCGCAACTCGCAAGTCGCGCAACAATTCACGGCGGAATCCTTTTTGAAGCAGCTCCTTTGATGTTCACTTATTATTACAAGACGTTCTGTAAATTAGTCAGACTTGATATTTCTGCGTTCACCGCGCCGTAGTGTTTATTTAGATTAAGTTTGTTGGTTTTCGAGTGTCTACTCAGTTGGCTGAGCGTCAGCTAGATCTTCGAATTTATTAACAATCTAGGATCCAAATTCTCTCTTACTCAGTATTTACTCATTATTTTTAATAAATCTTCTTTGCTTTGTCTGTCTTCATTGGCCTTGGTTTTTTTTTTGTTAATGACACCATTGAGTAACATCTCTAATACTTTCTCATACAAAACATCATCAATTACGCACTCAACACAACTCCTTATAAAGGCCCTCCCACAAACAACAAACGCGCAACAAATAATGGTTACAATAACTAACATCCATATCAAGAGGCTGACTCTAATATAGTGTAGGAGAGGAACTTAATAAAACGAAATTACTCCTAGTGTGGCTTACGGGGCTTAGGCCAGCCACCACTCAAATTTACTGGCCGTCTCCGCGACTATAAAAAGAGCATTTGAGCGTGTTACGGGAACGTAAAATATACGAGCTCCTGGGCTAACGCCTCATGTAGAGATGTGGTTAGCATGATCGATATATGAGTTCTTGTTGATGACATAGTGAAATTATTGTTGCTGAACATCACTCTAGGGTAATAAGGCATAATGCATAAATATGCATTTATGTATAGTGACTTTAAGACTTTTCTACCATTTTATTGCAATTGTAGAAAGTATATACATCAGTATAGCATAGGTATCAGACGAGTTAAAAAGAAATTTTAATAAAATGTGCTTGGGGAAAAAGGAACCTATATTGAAACTGAAAAGAAACTAGCTAAGAACCGTGAGCTTGCACAAAAACAATGTCACTCCAAAAAACAACGAACCGAGAACAAAACTCGATCTCGATTCGCCACATCACTAAACACAATGCCAGGTGTTCCGATATTGTTTTATGGGAGTTCCAGTTTGAGGCAAATTGCATAACTTGTGCTACCTCTGTGTTTATCGATGTTATGCCTCACAGATAAAAACTAGAGGAAAAATACGTCTTCGACGAAACTCCACAGCTTATATTTTACTCGATCGTAACGATGCCATCAAATGAGCCCTTCAGTTTATATCTCATTTTCTCTTACGGGATGCGATAAGCTTTCACAGAGGAGGTAAACTAAGGTATCTCTTACAGATCGAGGGTGATAATACAGTATCATATTGTGCCAATCAACGAAGAGTAGGTGTGCGGTTGATGTCATGTATTCTCTAGTAAGTCAAAATAATCATTAGGAAACAATGGAAAAGGGTGTTGAAGCATGA
Source organism: Orthosia gothica (assembly GCA_949775005.1). Lineage (NCBI taxonomy): Eukaryota > Metazoa > Arthropoda > Insecta > Lepidoptera > Noctuidae > Orthosia > Orthosia gothica. Next base: position 1,505,769 of record OX459063.1, on the reverse strand, counting down.
GAAAATTTTAACGATATAAATGCAGCTTCTTCTATTTCTTGTCATATTACAATATCAGTACATATTACAGTATAATATTATTATCATCCTTGTAATTTCCTTATTACTTAATATAGAACCAAATTAAGATCTGAGAGGACCTGTGTATTATTCAAGAGTTTCCCTTCTGCTGACAATACCCAGAACTGACTGTTTTATCATTCAGATTTATTTCATCTAAAATATTGAGATTGTGATCACAAAATATACCAAAAAGCCATTTATTTTCCAGTCGGCAAAATATTTGTGTTTCAAGCAATTCGTCACAGAAATCTCTTCTAATTTGTGTCGTTTAAGGAAATTTCCTAATAAAGGTTTTCTTTACGTAAAATACAGTCACGAATTCCTGGGAAATTTCTTTTTTTGTTAATAAAACCAGCGGAAAGAAGTGAAGTTCGTCTTTGTTAGTGTCCTAATAAAGTAGACAAAAGACAGGACGCCGTACTATTGTGTGTCTCTCGAATGTACATCACAGTGAAACTTTGAAGTACTTAGCGGTTCAGTTACCGGAAAACTTTACTGTCGCATTAGTCATAAAGTCCAGAATTTTTTTTAGAGATTAAGATACTTCTTTGTTGTCCTGTGTACTTAGTACTTACACCAGTAGAACTACCTTTCATCTTAACTCTACCACAAGCATATGTGGGTGCTCAATAATAAATTGTGCAGGCTGATTTATCGCATAAAATTTAAATACATCCACTGTGTTAACTTACCTACTTATTTAATTAACTAATACTAATAATTTGTACACAAGAAAAGTAAAAGTAAATTGATTACTTAATGATCCTGAAAATGTGATCTTGTGTCTTCCAGGTACCATCAATAATGCTTGCACAAATACAATTATCTAAAAGCCATACAAGATTTTTACTGTGAAACCAATCACAGGCGCGTTGGTAATTGACCAATCAAAACTTTTAGCAAATAAAACACAAAAGATTTCAATAGAAAATCCATTGAAATGCTCGGATCTAGTATCTTTGATTTCATCTTTTACCTGCTTTATCCTGAATTCCATTAATTACACAAACTCAATACCATTGATAGGAAATTGTATAAAGTATGATAGTTAAAGATTTTTTTAACAAGCCGCCGCCCGCGGCTCCACCCGCGTGAAAGTTATAATTATTACCCAAAGGAACCTACCAATTGTTTTGGGTGCCAATAATTGGCGAAACAATAGAAAAGTCATCGGACCTCGCGTGGATCCACGTCCTATATACAATCAATCTTCCCATGGTTATCACAACTACATTGAGGTCGGCTTCCAGTCTTACCGGATTCAGCTAAGTACCAGTGTTTTACATGGAGCGACTGCCTATCTGACCTCCACAAACCAGTAACTGGGTAACACGGTACCGCTTAGCAAGACTGGTGTCGGATCTCAAGCTTCTGACTTCCCGTAACGACTGTCTGACTGACGACTGTGAAGATCTTTTCTTCAAATGACAACCGGGGCCAACGGCTGAACGTGCTTGCCGAGGCACGGAGGAAACTCGGTATGATGAAATGGTCACCCATCCACGGACCGAACTCGTCAAGCGTTGCTTAACCTTGATGATCGACCAGTGCGGCTGTTATTATTTAGCCTCGAGCTCCTCATCCCCGTCCTATACACACGAGAGATTAATTTAAGTTATAAACTATCTGTGTGCCAAATCTGAAATTCTTACATGAAAGAGTAATACACATCCATCTATCAATTCATCCGTACTCACAAAATTTCACATGTTTTATATTAGTAGGGTAGAATACTGAAATTGATAGAAAAACATTCAACCAAAGTTGATGAAACTAAAACAAATTCGACCGCTATTACTTGAATTCAGAGAATAGCAGAAAATAATTTAAGCTTTTACACCTCCGCTCAGAACAACCCAACTCACGTGCCCTTTGTATATTAGTAAAAACAAAATGGACACACAGAAAACATTTAAACATGTTTAAAATCCGCTTGTAAGAAGTAAATGAGCAGGGGTCTAATTCCGCAGTAAAAGAGTGTCGGTCAGAGGTCATTGTTACATCCATTTAGTTAAAGTTAATCCTTCCCAGCTCATTAATAACTACGTAATCCATTCGAGCGACGCTTAACCCTTTCGGGTTCTAAACAAGGCAGTAACTTCAAACCGTGTAGACTGTGTGTGGTACAAGTAGAGAGACATAGCGTTTTGTGACTATTGAAAGGAAGTTGGATAAATTGAGACACCTTGATTATTTGCCACGTACTACGTATAATATTTTCTCATTTCAGAAAAACTGCAACTCCAAGATGTAACTGAATAACGTACTTTATACTTGTACTGGATATTATAATTATTTTTTTTCTGTATACTTTTCTTTTTGAGGCTGAAAGTGTGCACAGGAACCGGTATTTTAACTTTTAAACCCACACCAATAGTAAGCTAAAGCTTTGCATTTACCTATTTATTAGTTACATTGGGCACTTAGATGAAGGCTAGCTTCTGCATAGTTTGGCCTTGTGCCGATTTGGTACTATTCTACATTTCTATGTTATGGTCATAATTCTGAGTGCATTCAAAAAGTTTACAAATAATAAAAACTTACAACAATAGTTTCATCACAAAACCGCTAACGCCTCTCACTCGGCCCAACACAAAAAAGGTCTTTGATATGCCAATATGCATGCAAGCCGGACACCTCCAGGCAAATTGAAATTTGCCAAGACCCACCTTCACTGGGTCACCAGCCTATGCTGAGCGAGGCTCGAAACGGTTATTGTCGTGCGATCGCTTTCATTGCAGCTCTTCAATGGAACACGCCTGGATATTTTGATTATGCAAATTCAATGTATGTTGCTGTTATGGGCGAACCATTTTTTTTGAAGTGGCGTTTTCATTTTTGTATAGTTTTGTGAAAATGTTCGGGTTTTTAAACTATGATATTGTTTTATGGTTATGGTAACCTTCTTTATTTGATAAGTTTTGTATTGACTTATCAGAAACTTATTGAAATAAGTCAAGTATGTTTTTGCTTTGGAAACCACAACACACTATAAAAAACTGCATATTATAATTAACTTTTCAGACAAGAAAGTTTCCATAGACTCTCAAATACATATAAACTCTACGGTTACTCAATCAAAAAATAAGCAGTGCAAAAACGTTCAAAAGTTGGCAACTACAACTATGTACATCTACAAAACAAGAACAGTTCTGTCCGTCCTAATAACTAGGTCAGCAGAGGTTCATGCAAGTCAACGAAAGCCTTGCAAACGATCGAAATTAATAAGAGAGTTTAAAATTTTATATTTAAGTTCTTCAGAATTAAATGCTGATTTTCCATTCTACGGAAGTAGGAGTTCAATTTTATTCTTCTTGTTTTCCATTTGCATAATCAATGCTTTGCGCCTCCGTTCAAATATTATTTAGAATTGAAGGCCGGAACTTGTTCTTTGAGGGTGTAACGTGTATATAAATTGAACACGTCATTAATTGAATTAAATTACATAATTATAATTAGCTATTTGTGTTATTTATTGCTCTTTAAACTATTTGAAAGGTTAGCAATTCAAATGTAATCTTTAGCTCGATTAAAAAGTCTATGAGTATGTATGTTTCAATTTGATAAAGTTTTGCGCACACATAGCTCAAGGAAGAAAATACTAGTTTTATTATGCCTAAGAAGGAAGATAATATTCTAGTATCTAAGCTATTGTGTATAATAACAACTATGAGATAAGTATTGATAAGCACACTTTGTCAGAGGATTTTTTCTTATTAAATTCTAGGTTTGGCCTTAATGTTGGTTTTATATATGGCCCGAATAAGTGTGATTGGAGATGTACCGCGACACGTAAAGTAGAATAAGAATTCTTGGTTTTAATCATTTAGATTTTCTCGAACCCACTTACAATGTAAAAATTACCAACTTCCCTCCACATACATTCTTCCACACTTTTAACCGTGAGGCAAAAATTAATTTCTTATGTCTATAAAATCATCTCTCATATTTGCTCGCGACAGTTCACATAGATCATTAAGGGCGGCTGCTGACTAAGTGCTTGCTAGACGAGTAGACGGCTGTCTCTCCTTAATGACTGAAGCGCTGCTTAACTTTACTTTAAACTTAAACTTAGTTGACCAACAACTGTGCGCTGTATTTCTTGCTTTAGTTTGGTTTTTGGAGTAATTAGTAGGAAGTGATGGAAGTGTGTCATGGATGAAATAGTTTTTTGGTTGCATATTGTATCGCTTATATACGGCAAATGCTTCCTTCCATTTATGAATGAAAATTTAAATTGGGAAAATTCGGTCCAAAGTTAGCATCTAAAACTGAAAGCGCGAACGTTGAACGTTCCATTGAAAGTTAACATCATAAAACAAGAACATTCAGGCGAAAGTTCCTAACTGCGACGCGTTCGGCGGTAAATACTTTCTGTTTATCCTCTCCCAAATACATCGCGGAACTCTCCCTCGGAAAACGTCCATTATTTCAATAATAACACTTATAAAAACTGTCAGAGTGTATTACTGGCGCAGCGTGGCCGTAAAAGGCGACGTAACAGCTACAGGCCCATAAAACGCCCATACGTTTAAACGTTGCGCCGTAAAGCGGGTGTTCGCTCGTCGATACGACGGACATTAAATTAGTTTATGCGCCCTTATATTGGATAAATACTGTCTGAATGGAGACATGCCTTGATGGGCTTTAAAATGAGACGTTATGTGAAATGTGCTGCGAGGTAATCGGCAAATGAACTCGTACGTACTCGCTTTACTTGTTTTATGAGCACATTTCATGAGGAATTACAACATAGCATCAAAAGTTATCCCGTTTGTGTCTTGTTTTGTTTGGAGTTTGTCGATAGGTACTAAATGTACTTATCATTTAACTTTATCACCTGGAACTTTGCTTCAATGTCGTAATGCTGTTTAAATCCAAGGAGCAGAGTTCCCAGTCTAAAGTCTTATGAGTCGCACGTGGAAATATAAATCAATATTTCACAGCGGACAAATAATAGATTATTTTTAACCCCCGCCGGAAAAAGAGGGGTTTTATAAGTTTCACGTGTGTTGCTGTGTGTCTTTCTGTGGCATCATAGCGCCTAAACAGATGAACCGATTTTGATTTAATTTTTTTTGTTTGAAAGGTAATTTTGTCGAGAGTGTTCTTAGCTATGTTTTAATAAAATCGGTTCAGCCGTTCAAAAGTTATGGGCGTTTTACTGTTTGAATCGGGATGATTTCGCAAGATAAATGTGACGGGGACTTTTTAAATTTTGAAATTTTACTTGTTTAACTTTATAACCTTGAACTTTAAGAGTTTCCAGTATAAAGTCTTATTTGTCTCACGTGGAAATACAAATCAATATTTCACAGCGGTAAAATAATAGATTATTTTTAATTTATATAAAAAAAAAAAAAATCGTAGAAGAACTTATAATATTTCTTCTCGTAAAAAAGATCAAGTGCTAGTTAAATCCTTACCCGTCAGCCTGTTATCTCCCCAAGCCGGACATACTCGTAGTGTACGAGACGACACGGTTTTTATGATCAGTTTTATTATTCACACGTCACGATAACGGCCTCTCACTACCCCCGAGGGAGCGGACAGAGACGAGGCGAAATTGGTTCAAATTATATGAATAAGCTGTCAGGAATTCAATGGGGTATTCTGAAATGACTCTCGTAATGTCATGATGCAAGTAAAAAATAGTCAAATTGAACGTTTATAATCCTTGTCACCCAATCAGCAATAACTGATTGGGTGAAATCCAGGTGGATTAAAATTAAAACTAATTTCGCAAAGATGTTTATGCTAGTATGTATGTACCCAATATAGTGCATTTATTGGATTCCACAGTATGAACCTTGGTAGTAGGTTACAAAGATTATGATCCCTGTGGACCATCAGATCAGGTACAGTCGAGCTAAAAGAGTACAAGTAAAATTTCACAATTTAAAAAACCCCCGACACATTTATCTTGCGACAAGTAAAATTTCACAATTTAAAAAACCCCCGACACATTTATCTTGCGACAAGTAAAATTTCACAATTTAAAAAACCCCCGACACATTTATCTTGCGAAAACAACCCAATTCAAACAGTAAAATGCCCATAACTTTTGAACGGCTGAACACATTTTATTCAAACATAGCTAAGAACACTCTCGACAAAATTACCTTTCAAACAAAAAAATCTAAATCGAAATCGGTTCATTCGTTTAGGCGCTATGATGCCACAGACAGACACACTGATACACAGATACACAGGTACACAGATACACAGCAACACACGTGAAACTTATAACACCCCTCTTTTTCCGGCGGGGGTTAAAAAGAACTCCCTATAGATGCTAATAAATAACACAGATTATCGCCAACTTACACGTTTTGGTTGGTCCTCGTATCTATACTACAGAATATTATACACAGTATTTATATCAGCATTGCTAGCAACGATCCAGTGTACATCAAGGCGATGACCTTTAAACATAACACAGCTAGATTATCTCCCTCCCACAGCTACATAGCCTACATAATGTAGGTCGTAGAGCAGTATGTTTGTATAGGACAGCGTTTATCTTAGGGCTATGCGAGGAGTTCGGCCTACACACACGCGGAATGTCTTAAACCTAGACGTGTAATGTGTGCCTACAGTTCTCACTTATGCAGGCCAATGTTTGTGCCAAAGTGGATTGTGGGTAAAGGGATAGGGAGATAAAGATAGGATGATAATATAATGCCTGTACGGGACTAGCAGCGGTGGAGGAGTTATATTACAACCGTGTTCAGGCAGCTTTTTATAAGTCCTATGATAAAATTTATTTATTTAATAATTAATGTACACACAGTTTTATAAATAAAGACAACACATCAAGACAAAAGAACAAAGGCACTGCTTATTTCTTCAAATATATACACCGGAAAATATATATCGGTTAAACGGGGTTACATTGAGGTCGCGGGTAACTTGGATGATAACTTTATTTTTTTAGCTAACTTCGTGAAAACGGATTGCACCCCAATTTTCTTTTTTAAATTTGCAAAACTGACGTGTCAGCCATGTTTTGCATCAACCTCAACGCAAGAATAAGTTTACGTGTTGCAGAAAAAATATTTTGAAATGTACAGTATGAATTCATTAAAAAAACGTTTTAAATTGGAGTAACTTTATATTGCAATGAAAAAACAATGGGGTATCAAAGTAACCCCATTTTCATTTTAGCGTTCATAGGCTCTTTTTTTTTTTCTCCCATACTATGAAGGTAAAAAAATTGTATTGGGAAATATAATTTCTTTTGTGAAGTCGCCAACACTGCATTTTATTATTAATGTACACACAGAAAATACATACAGAAAACACATCATGACAAAGGAGTAAAAGGGTACTGCTTATTTCTCTAGAAATTTCTACCAGCAGACCCGCGAAAAGGAGAAATGGAGAAGAAATGTAGACAAATAGTGTGTGAGAGCAGGAAGAGAAGAAAGGTGAACGATTAACCTAAGATATAAATACATACACATATAGTATACAGTGTGTGTGTGTATAGTGTTTAGTGTATAGTATTCATATTTTTCAAAATATAATTGAACCAGTTATGTCAATTTTACTTTCAAAATTAATCAAATTAACCTCGTTTTACGGTATGCTATAATAGTGTAACCTCATTACTATTAACCGGACAGTTATCTATAGAATCTAGACTAGACTAGACTCAATAAGATTTTAAGAAGTACTGAAAAACTTTTTGATTCTGGTCGACTTGAGAGTCCAATTTAATAGCCTCGTGCTTAGCAATCGCCCTTAGTACCACTAAACCAAGGTGGCAGCTTGTAAAATATATCCCTAAATTAACACGTGTTTTGATCTTTATTTTCTTTATTACCCGACTGCCGAAGGAGGGTAATTTGTTTATCAGTCTATGTATGTATGTGTGTATGTAAGTATGTATGTATGTATGTTTGTTCCTATATGGCGTTCCAGAGACCAAACGCGTTGGCCGATTTTGATGATCCATACGTCAATCGATGCGTCTTAACCCTGCGAGTGTCATAGGCTACATTAAAATTGGACAATAGAAAAATGGCGGATTTTGGGTGCCATATTGTGGGGGCCCAATTTTTTTTTCTTCCAAACCCATCGTGTGGGGTATCAAAATAAAGGGTTTTAAGAGGTGATTTTAAAAATATATAACACTTATATGTTAAAATGTATCAAATTCGAAAAAAAACTAACTAAAAAGTTATAAATAAAAAAAAACTTAATTCAAAAAATCAAAAAACCCGACTGCTTCAAAAGCGAACTAAAAAGTCGTAAACAAGGAAAAAATCATGCTGTGCAGGCGGAGGATACACCAGATTTTGGTCAGCCAGCCCGCGAATATGTATCCTCCAACTGCACAGCATGATTTTTTCGTTGTTTACGACTTTTTAGTTCGCTTTTGAAGCAGTCGGGTTTTCATATGTAGTTTTTCATTGACAGTCACTACAGGTAATCAGAAGTCTTCCAAAAAGTCTTACCAAGAGGTATTGTGTTACCCAATAACTTAGGCAGTTTAATCAGTAGCTCCTTGTAATGCAGTGTTGGGTTGATTAACAATCTGCCTTGCCACCAGTAATCTTCTAGCAACATTAATTGGTCTTATCACATCGGACTGCATATAGCACTGATACATTGGACACAAGGTAACAGATGGCATCTGTTCCATTTTCGATGTAAGGCTGCTCGTAATTAACGGTCATTAATAGGAGGCCGCTTGATTTGCGCGCCAGTGCACTGCACGCGCTGGTTTAATTGTCTAACGTAATTATTGTATCGAAATTAACGTGATCAATATGGGAGTTAAAATAAACAAGTAAAATTGCAAAATTTGAAAAACTCCCGACGCATTTATCTTGCGAAAACATCCCGATTCAAACAGTAAAACGCCTATAACTTTTGAACGGCTGAACCGATTTTATTCAAACATAGCTTAGAACACTCTCGACATAATCACCTTCAATCAAATCAATCTTAAATCAAACAAAAATCGGTTCATCCGTTTAGGCGCTATAATGCCACAGACAGACACACAGATACATAGATACACAGATACACAGCAACACACGTGAAACTTATAACACTCCTCTTTTTCCGGCGGGGGTTAAATATTCTTAAGAGGCAGGTCTGCGAGCGTGAGAACTTATTTTAGAACCCACACATCGACATTTTCACTAACACATTTGCATCACACATTGTAGTGTACACGCACCCAAGAACAAGTGAAAAATTATGCGGCGCGACGGGCATAATATAGCTTCAATGCGCGTTCGCTTCTGAAGGATTTGTAAGCTTGTCTCAAAAACGCGCAATGTATTAGCTATTGATTCACCGCTCCGCACGGCACGCGTGCCCATAGTAAAATAGTCGTGAATAAAGGGTGGGGTCACAGTGTAATCGGTTGTGTAGTTTGATTGTTAGAAAAAATAATTATTATATGTAATACAACATTTAAATTATTATTTTGATAAGTACAAAAAATAATGCTTGATTGAATGATGTTCTCTAATTTATTTATTTTATTGCTTAGATCTATAACCTTTTTTAGGGTTCCGTGGCCAAATGGCAAACAAAAAACGGAACCTTTATATATTCGTCATGTCTGTCTGTCTGTCCGTCCGTGTGTCACAGCCACTTTTTCCCGAAACTATAAAAACTATGCTGTTGAAACTTGATAAGTAGATGTATTCTGCGAACCGCATTAAGATTTTCACAAAAAAAAAAAAAAAAAACAATAAATTTTGGGGGTGCCCATACTTGAAACTGAAACAAAATTTGTTTTTTTTTCTTCAAACCCATACGTGTGGGGTATATATGGATAGGTCTTCAAAAATGATGTTGAGGTTTCCAATAAAGATTACCAAGTACGGAACCCTTCGTGCGCGAGTCCGACTCGCACTTGGCCGGTTTTTTCAACTCATGATGGCTTATAAATATGTTAGGTATTTTGTGTATGATTTTATTGTACAAGTAGGTTTGTGGCTGCTTCATGTTAAATGCCACAACGCACGTTGCACAACGAGCTGCGTAAGATTGTCTAGTTGAGAAATTAATTAGTTTTCCTCCTACGAACTTTGCAACAACACTTTTAAAAACCTCTGCTGTATTACTATTGACTTTATAAATTAAGCTTTCAGCATTGTTGACTAATCTTGAGACAAGTTTCATTACGGCAATAAAAAAGGTGTAAGCTTTCATTACCGGCAAAATTTTTTATCCGTGCCAATTTCACCATTTATATTTGTTGAATTCAGTTGCTTGCAATAGTATGGCTTACAAGACACATGATTACCAAAAACATGATTTGGTCCATTTTATCTTATTGCTTGAATAGTGATACAGTCATGTCACGACACTCGCGACCCACCCTTATGCCTATTGTGTATGTGTGCGTAGACGTTTTGCGAACTCGGCTCGGAAAAAAAACGGACGTGCTCTCACCTTGGAGTCTAAGACGGCACTGAAAATTTTTCGCGCGCGTGGTCGATTATAAAACAAATGACGGGAGCGTAACGCTCCATACTAAAATGTATGGGGAATAGAAAACAATTTGTGTAGAAAAAATAACAATGTTGAAACGTGGATTACTATCATTTGGTGAGACTTATTAGATAAATAAAACGGTGAACGTCATATTCATACTTTCGTCTCACGATATATCTAAAGAGATTTATAAAAAATCTTCTAGAATTATGACAATAGTGCAAATAGAAAAGATCGATTTAGATGTTTTTGAGAGATTTCAACAATTTTTTTTTTAGAAAGTTAGGATGGTTTTACAAATATCTCGCGGTGAAACTGTTGGCACATCTGTTAAGGTTCTTCATATTTTTTTTTGTGTAATTCAGCGCGGTGAATCTTTAGAAATAACGAAAACTGTAAGTGCCTTTTTAGGTGTTTCTTAAGGACTCGCCTCTTAAACAAAGACCATAAGTGATACAAGAACGCAATACTATGTTGAATAATGTACAGGCTGTATCAGGAGCTGTTTACTTACTATACGGACCTTGTGGAAACTAGAACAAATTTCCGTGCGTTCGCTCACAATGTTAGGACCCATTAATATGAATGCAAATTTTTATCCGTGGTGCTAGGCAACTGGGCTTATCCCAGTTGTAAACGAACCTGCTTGATATGGAGGAAAGTGGAAATTAATATTTTTTTCCTGTCCTAATTCTTTTCTGATTAATTTCGTTGCGGGATCCAAGACAGATAAATTCATTCGCTGGGACTTCGTCGAGCTTCATTGCCTCGGCGTTCTTCTGGTGGTCGCCACTGTTCATTCTGGCTTTCAGGAGTTGCAGTAGTTTGGGAATAGTGCGGTGGGTTTGTCCCACATAAAAAAAATATGTGATACAAGAGGGCCTTGACTAATTCACATTATAACAGCAATGGCGATTTTCGAAATGCCAAAATGTTCGGATATACCAGAAGCTCTACAAGTGGCATTCTAGCAACGAAAGCGTCGCAATAGCGACTGGCAAAACATCAGAAATGTTTGAGAATGTGAAGCGCTACTGAAATGAGAAGTGCTCAATAACATTCAATGTGGCATTTTGACTTTATATGTACTCGTATATATAGACCTAGTTTCTGCCAGCTTCTTCGCCCGCGTGAAATTTGAAAATTATCCTAAAATCATATTTCCCGGGATAAAAAGTACCCTGTGAGCTATTCCTGACTAAAATCTATCTATGTACCAAATTTCATCCAGATCCGTCCACCCGTTCTGGCTTGATTAAGTAAGAAACATACATCCTACCAAACTTTCACATTATACTATTAGTAAGATGAGTCTCTTTCTCTCTCTCAGCTTCTTAACACATTTGGGTTTTTTTTCTTTTTGTTTATAAGACAGATGAATGATTCTCAAGTGCAAGACAAGTAAAGTGTTTTATTTTTAAGTTACTTTTTTTCTCTTTGACAAGTATCAATTTCCAAAGTACTTAGTACCACAATAAAATTTATTTCAATCCCAAAAAAAACCATCAAGATATAATTCAGTAAAAGGTAAAACACTGTGAAGATTTCCTCCGAGGTCAGCGACCGCGTGCTCTGATAATTGCGCGGTGCAATTACACTTGCATTTAATTACGCGCCGCCAGAGGGCGCCGGCCGCGCGTCACTTCCGCCGTCGCGCCGGAAGCTGCGCACACTGCCGCTTTGTTCGCAACTCACATTGTGCTGGGTATGTGTGCTGTGTAGCTTTGTGTTTTTGGTAGCTACTACGATAATTATTTGAGAAAATAAATTAATATTTATATGTAAAATGAAACTAGGTTTTTTTTCAATATATTCTAAAGTCGTTACTGACAATTAAATTATAATACTTGAAAGCACAGACATACTAAATATATGTTTTATTGTAGTAAGTCTTCTGTACAAGAGTCTACGACAACGCTACGCAGCGTGCAGCTACGGAGCTTCGTAGCCGCGTAGTCACGTAGCCCGTAGCACGTCGTGCGATTCTTATCCACTGATTCTCGCTAACATTTCATCCGCAAAACATAATACCGTTTATCCTTTATTTCCGAGTTACATTCAAACAACAACACTCGTTTTCAGCCAAAACAATTCTGTCTCAAATTCGTGCACATGTTTTTAATTAACAAAATACGGTAGTTGAACAAAACCCGCGGTGTATCTGGATGGGTCCCATTGTCCCTGTCCCGCATACCGCGGTAGGTATGCAGTACCGTTCGTCAGTCAGGCACGATACCGCTCGCATGCGTTGACAAAAATTCGGCGCTCTCTCAAACGAATAAGTATTCAAAATAAAAATGTTTTCCGTGCACACTTTACAGGCACTTTTGCGAAGCTTACCGGCTCGGAATGTTGATTACTGGGAATAAAAAGCCGGTTGAATTTTAGTATACGGGTTTGGGGAAAATATCAGGTTTATTAACTGTCGAAATGTATTGTATTCGAAATTATATATTTTAGTAATATGGTGATTTCTGTAATACGTCGTCATTTCAAGATTGAGTCCCCTCTTACTAGGCCTGTGCGGGCGGTCGATGCTGGGGCCAACTCTGGGGATGTATCGATTATTTTTACGGCTCAAGAAATTGCGGCCATTGTAAGGAAAATGGAGAGGGGTAAATCACCAGGCCATGATGGCCTCAGCATCGAGCACCTGAAGTATGCGGGTGGGACACCTTCCACGTGTTCTTGCTTTGTTTTTTAACTTGTGCATCAGTCACGGTTACTTACCCGATGATCTTATGTATACAATGGTAGTGCCTATTGTGAAAAATAAGACAGGGGATTCCTCTGACATTTCCAATTACAGGCCCATTTCTCTGGCCACTGTCATAGCAAAAGTTTTGGACAGTCTGCTTGATAAACAATTAGCCAAACATCTAGAACTACATGATGCCCAGTTCGGCTTTAGGCCTGGGCTGTCAACTGAGAGTGCAATCTTGTGCCTCAAGCAGACTGTTCAATACTACACAGACAGGAAGACGCCCATTTTTGCCTGTTTTCTGGATCTGTCAAGGGCTTTCGATCTCGTATGTTACGATGTTCTGTGGCGTAAATTACAATGTGTTACTACTTTACCACCTGAGATAGTGTCAAAATTTAAGTACTGGTATAGTAGTCAAAGTAATAGTGTGAAGTGGGTTGGCTCGCACTCAGACGTGTATCGGCTGGAGTGCGGGGTGAGGCAGGGGGGCCTTAGCTCACCGCGACTCTTCAACCTATACATGAACCAACTGATCGTTGAGCTCAGCAGCATCAATATCGGATGTCATGTTGACGGGGTGTGTATTAATAATATTAGTTATGCTGATGATATGGTGTTGCTGAGCGCATCGATCGGTGCTCTGAGGCGACTGATCGCTATATGCGAATCTTACGCGGTGATTCATGGCCTCAAATATAATGTCACAAAGAGCGAACTAATGGTTTTCAAAGCAGGTAGTGTGACATATTCTATTATTCCGAATTTCGCACTGTGTGGAAAACTCCTGCGAAGAGTAGACAAGTTTAAATACCTAGGCCACTGGGTTACCGAAGATCTTAAAGATAATTGTGACATTGAGAGGGAACGTAGGTCGCTGGCTGTTCGTTGTAACATGCTGGCCCACAGGTTTGCGCGATGTACGAAGCCAGTAAAAGTAACGCTTTTTAGGGTTCCGTAGCCAAATGGCAAAAAACGGAACCCTTATAGATTCGTCATGTCTGTCTGTCCGTCCGTATGTCACAGCCACTTTTTGCCGAAACTATAAGAACTATACTGTTGAAACTTGGTAAGTAGATGTATTATGTGAACCGCATTAAGATTTTCACTCAAAAATAGAAAAAAAACAATAATTTTTGGGGGTCCCTATACTTGCAACTGAAACTAAAATATTTTTTTTCCATCGAACCCATACATGTGGGGTATCTATGGATAGGTCTTCAAAAATGATATTGAGGTTCTTAATATCATTTTTTTCTAAACTGAATAGTTTGCGCGAGAGACACTTCCAAAGTGGTAAAATGTGTGTCCCCCCCCCCTGTAACTTCTAAAATAAGAGAATGATACAACTAAAAAAAATATATCACGTACATTACCATATAAACTACCACCGAAAATTGGTTTGAACGAGATCTAGTAAGTAGTTTTTTTTTAACACGTCATAAATCGTAAACCGCAATTCACCAAGTACGGAACCCTTCGTGCGCGAGTTCGACTCGCACTTGGCCGGTTTTTAAAGCTTACTGTCAGTCCTTCTACACGTGCAGCCTGTGGGTCAGTTTCACTCAGCGGGCATACAGCGACCTGCGCGTCCAATATAATAATGCACTGAGAGTACTGTTGGGGCTGTCGTGGCGTTGCAGTGCGTCAGGGATGTTTGCGGACACAAACATTGATGGTTTTGCTGCCATTATTAGAAAAAGATATGCGTATCTGATGGGGCGTGTTCGCGGCGGTACCAACACTATTCTCAGTGTGTTCGCAGATCGGTGGGATTCTCCGATGATGCAGAGGTGGATGCAGCGCCACGCTAAAGTGTAGCTATATGTGTTTTTAGTTTTATATCTGTACCTACTAACACTAGTTTTTTAAGTAAATTGTTACTAACCCTATGGACTTTGTCTGAAATAAAAGATTTTTAATTTAATTTAATTTAATTTAATACAGAAACGTAACGGTAACGGTAGTTCTGTTTTTTTTTTCAGTCGCTCTGTGTTAAATACTGGTACTGAGAAGCATTTGATAAGCTTGGGAGCCGACCTCAATATAATTAGTTAGAAAAGGCAGGCAGAAGGTGATTGCTGTCAATTTATATTTTTATTGTGAAAATATCTAACTAATTAACCCCGAGTTTCCCAGCTCTAAATTATCGGAGAATTAATGTGACAAATTGTCAAGCACGCGTTATCTGCTGTACCAACCAATCACAGCAGATAACGCGTGCTTGACAATTTGTCACATTAATTCGCCGATAATTTCGAGTTGGGAAACAGGGGTTAGCATCCTACTAAACTCCTTTTACTAATTATTATTCCGGTAGTAGATTCCCTAGGAATAATTATCGACTTGCAAAACTTATTACATATTAGTTTAAGTAAAAGTAAAAACTAAACCTTCTAAGCAGAGGGGAACTGGAATGTTAGTTAGATTTTTTCCTAAAATAAACACACATAAAACACTGTAAAATTATGCATGGAAAAGGCAAATTTAAACGAAAATTCTCGCCCGACCTTTTTTTATCTCACAATCTGCGCAGAAGACGACACCTCCACTATGTTCTCATTACATCCCAGCAGCTCCGAAATTGAGCAGCTCGCAGCTTGTTTAGCTCGCTGTCAAGCACTACAGCTCGCTAAACAAGCTAGTAGTAGTATGAGATGCCAGTGCAAAAGTAGGCGGATTTTTTGTTTTTGGTAAAACTTGATTTTTAAGAATCACTCTTGACAGTAGAATACGAGTAGATTACTGCTGGGTTGGCTGGCCACATCGTGGGTGGGTATACAACATCATCTAGCTCTCAGTTAGCCGCCATTTATGGGTTACCAGATCTAGCAGATAAATTGGAAAAGTAAATTATTTTCTTTCAAGCTCGTTGCCTCGCCTTTATGTCAGTGTTCTACATCTGACTGCGAATATGTTCAATCTGCTCATCATATCTTATGGGAGTGTATTCTTTGGTAAAATGAACGTAATATTATGTTGAATAATGTACAGGCTATGCTATCAGGAGTTGTTTACTATACGGACCTTGTGGAAACTAGAACAAATTTCCGTGCGTTCAAGCGTTTTTGCCATACCTATTATTGGAACCAAATATAACAGCTCACAATGTTAGGACCCAGCAATTTTTTTATCCGTGGTGCTAGGCAACTGGGCTTATCCCAGTTGTATGTGACCCTTTGTGCCTATTGGCCTTGTTTGTTCTGTCTCCTGCTTGATATGGAGGGAAGTGGAAATTTACATTTTTCCTACTCCTCCGTTATTCTTTTCTGATTAATTTCGTTGCGGGATCCAAGACAGTTAAATTCATTCTCCGGGACTTCGTCGAGCTTCATTGCCTCGGCGCTTTTCTGGTGGTCGCCACTGTTAATTCTGACTTTCAGGAATTGCAGTGGTTTGGGAATAGTGCGGTGGGATTGTTAACTGAGAGCTCGCAACCTTATTTTTCCTATTTTCTAGACCAAGTTCTTTCACATGACGTTGGATTCACTTGGAAAACTTGTATTATTATTACTACATACTATAAAAGACAGTCCCCTCGCTGCGTCTGTCTGACTGTCTGTCTGTTCGTGATAAACTCAAAAACTACCGAACGGACTTTCGTGCGGTTTTCATCAATGGACGTAGTGATTCATGAGGAAGGTTTAGGTGTAACCAACTTACATGCGCTACGCTGAAAACAAAGTAGATATATATATGCTCTACCCGACGAAGTCGGGGCGGGGTTAGTATTATTATAAATCTATTCTACTATCAAGTATCATTCTATGAAATTAAGTTCAATAAACAACAGTGGGGTCTTGGGCTATAGGTAGGTACAGCTCGTTGCACAGGTCCCGGGCGACGCATACAAACGAAGCTATCAACAACATGGCCGGTGTGTGATGTTGTTCCACTGCACAGATAATGATGTGTATCTCATTGTCATTTAGATTGGGAAATCAGCTGGTTTGATGGCCATAGGCCTTTAGTTTGTGTTGGGATGCTAATGGAGAATGGGTTAGGGTGTGTAGTTGTTTTGTCGGTATTTCTACGACTGGTAATTTTATATTGATAAAACAAGATGAGTTCTAATGCATATACATAGTATTGCTTAAAACGATAAATTAACACTCGTATATTCAATCACACAAACAAACAATAGTTTGAGAAGCACATTTGTAAATGACAATGTCTAATAAAGCTTTAGGAAGTATTTTTTCGCTAAATAACCAACTTTTATCATCTTCATTTCAGCTGTAAGACATCCACTGCTGGACATAGGCCTCCCAAGTGTCGCCACATTGACCGGTACCGTGTGTCTCACATCCAGCGGATTTCCGCAACCTTCATTGCGGATTAACCAAGAGTCTCTAAAAGGATGGATCTGTAGTTTTAAGAAGGGATTACCTACTGATGTGTGCAATAATCAATACTATCAGTTGATCTTACAGAATAAATAGTCTAATTTAAAATCGCTGGTAGGTAAAGCTTACTGTGAATATTTTGAATAAAATAACTGCAATAAACACTTGGCATTCTCCAATATAAGTTTAGTGTTCGGTAATTTGCTGCAGTTAACAACTCGCACGATCGCAGTTGCAATTCGTGCTACACTGTTGCAGTGTTGCAGTTCTACATAAATTGCGCGTGTTACAAGCAGCTAATATTTGCACTTTATATGGTAATGCGAGCAGCCAACATTAACTCGATGAATTCATTACTGGGTAACGCGGATATTCTAAGTTAAGTTACTGGTTGGAGAAGATTGTTGCGTTATTTGCCTTTTACTGTTTTTACTGCAGGGTTAAAGTTTCTTTTCGTTCTAGGATTTTTTGATAATTGTTTAGTTGTATTATGATAGTGATTAACTAGGACATGTTTTTCTTAAAGTTGTTTTTAAGTACACGCCTGTTTTGCATTCAGTTGCCAATTATTAGGTGGGAATAGAACGGGTGGAGGCTACTCTGGCGCCCAACGTGTATGTGAATCCACTGAACGGTGAAAGGAGAAGCACAGGATTAGGAAATAGTCATTATTTAATGATGATGATTAGTAAATAATGAAAACTAATCGGAAAATGATTAATTCACCTCAATAGCATATGGATAAACTACACAACTTACATACACTTAAGTAATAAGTATTGAATTACGCAATGATCAATACCTTTTTCGTCGCCTTACAGTGAAAACCTCGGGAATGCATTTTTGCTCAAATTTATTTTATTGCATTTCTAGGAGAAAAACCTTGCAACGCCTATCCAGATCTGAATTAAACAGTTCTGGATATAAAAGTGGGTTCAATTTCCATATGAATTCATAAATAAACATAAAAGACGCCGTACAAAAATTTTACAGCAAACAGTTAATTCTTCTTCCTGAAAAGTTTCTTCTTTTACACTTACGAGGTTTTTACTCTAAGGCGTCGTTATGTACCTACTTAGAATTTTTAGTTTAAACCGATTAAAATAAGGTAAACTTTGCAAGGTAATCCCCGAATAGACCTCCAGTTTACAACGGATACCACATCCTTATTTCCCCTAATTACTAACGCGACACATAATCTAATACAATTATAAACTGACGCAGACGGGAGTCGCGCATTCCGGTTTGGTGCCGGAGGAAGCGCGCCCGGACCGGTATTAACGACCCGGACGACGGGAATTAATAACTCCTATAATTTATACTAGTCCCAACTTTACCTCGAAATATATTGTTAGTACCTACTAGGTATTGTTAGTTTGGGAAAACTAATTGATCTTACACTATTGTAGACTATAATCGAGGGAATGTTGCGGCCTCATGTTTCAAATGTTCTGTTGATAGACTTAATTTGCCTTTTTTGCTATTTAAAGTAATAAATAAACGAATAGTAATAGTGAATTATTGTAGTGACAAAGAATAGCAGTTGATTTTTATACTTTTGTATTATTAATTTAAATCATAATGCAGAGGCACACATCGTTATGCATAACTTTTAGTATAGGAATGGAATAGAAATTACAAAAAAAAACAGTTATGTGGTATGGTATAATGATGGTTTGTAACAATCTGAGTCGACAAGCTTCAGCAATCAACAGTTACATAACGATGTGTTTCACTTAAAAAAAGTCTTTTACAAAAAATAAACCGACTTCGAAAGCAAAACACAATAAAAAATCTTTTTAAAAAAAAAAATACTACCGACTTCCAAATAAAAAACTACAAAGTGAAAAATAACTTTATTTTTGGAAGTCGGTGTCTTTCTTTTTTACCGTTTTTTTGCGATATGGACACCGACTTCCAGAAATAAAGTTTTTTTCACTTTGTAGTTTTTTATTTGGAAGTCGGTAGTATTTTTTTTTTTTTAAAGATTTTTTATTTTTCCCTTTTTAGTAGTACTTTCCTAAAATAGGCAAATTGTTTAGTAAGGTACCTATAACGCCAGAATTGATTACCCGAATAACATAAAACTTGAACATAACCGGTGAAATGAGAGATCTGCGTACCCCTTTATAGTGTACTGGCGTGATGTTATGTTATGAAATGGTATAAACAATAAACAGACATGCAATTGCATCAATCCCGAATGATTTGCCGTTATTTATTGAAGAGTTCTGTTGTATATCTCCGAAGTTCTTCATCAGATCTTCACCAAATTAAAATGGGACCAATCTCAAAACATACTCTTTCAAACAAAAAAAGAATTTTCAAAATCGGTCCACAATTGACGGAGATATCGGTGAACATACATAAAAAATAATAATTAAATAATTAATTATTTAATTCAATCGCATGTCTGTTTATTGTTTATACCACTTCATAACATAACATCACGCCAGTATACTGAAAGGGGTACGCAGAACTCTAATTTCACCGGTTATGTTCAAGTTTTATGTTTTTCGGGTAATCTGTTCTGGCGTAATAGGTACTTACTAAACAACTTGCCTAATAGGTAGGTAAAACTAAAAAGGGAAAAATAAAAAACTTTTTTGCAAAAAAATACTACCGACTTCCAAATGAAAAACTAGAAAGTGAAAAATAACTTTATTTTTGGAAGTCGGTGTCCATATCGCAAATAATTGGTATCTACGAAAGACACCGACTGCCAAAAATAAAGTTATTTTTCACTTTCTAGTTTTTCATTTGGAAGTCGGTAGTATTTTTTTGCAAAAAAGTTTTTTATTCTCTTTTAGTTTTGGTACAATATCACTAATAAGCAGAGCAATGGATAGACAGAATACCTGTCTATAATAATTGAGTTTACATATTCGTGCTGTGTTATATGGTTTACATATATTGTGGTTCGAGTTCCGTTGTATGTGTCATATCTTATAACCGATTTTGATAAAACTTGAACTATTGCCTGAGTTCAGAGATACTATCCAATAAAAAAATAATGATCACGATCCGATTATTAGTTTCTGAGAAATGCGTTGACAAACAAACATACATACAATTATGAAATTTGGCACACAGGTTTAGAAGCCCACTTATTATAGTAACATAATTGTGTGAATATTGTGCAATTACAATAATATTGCATACATACGTTTTGAATTGATAAACTCCTTTTTTTGAAGTCAGTAAAAAATAAAACTTGTTTGTATATCCTGATGTTCATTTAAATTCAAGAATCAACCAAGAAACAGAGAGATATAGAGAAATGGAAATTTATCGTTCCACATGAACAGCCTACAAGATACACATTAGACAAAATTAAAAAGTCCACAAAATACAAACATAAAGTAAACATTTAAAGAAAGTAGTGACTACCTACATTAGGTAGCAGTTTCTCTCAGCTAAGTAGCTCGCAGTTGACGCTACATGCTCGACATTGTTTCCTAAGTACGTGCTCACACGGGCTCGCATACTATCTGAGTTACTGCTTTAAATGTATTAAATTCTTGTGGAACAAGCTCTCATTGAGGACTGGGGTTGTCATGGCAATAAGAAGATATTGTTCAAGAAGTTGTATGTCAGTGTGTTGGGTACGATTTTATTTCTGTGATTTAAAAGGGAATGTGTGTAAAACACTTTTAAATCCTTGTTGGGCCGCAGGCATCTTTATACATCAATATGAAGAGCTTTGTCCAATGTTGTTCTTTCATCAAAAACCCCAAATTTCACTGTTTGTCATAGAGTTATCCCAAGCTGCGCCATAGCACCGGTACCTCAACCTTTTACAAACATCCAGTATCTCTCAGTCGCGGTTCACAACTTCTGCATTATTTCAAGTTACACCTACCAATTTTAAATATTTGATCATTCCCGTTACCAGTTAACAAAAACAGAAACGTATCCAATTCACTTATCTCGTCGTCTAGGCCTCAAAGAGCTAGTTATCTACTCTAGCCTGCACCAAACAATTTAAGATGCAAAGCGCGTTAGTGGGGGCCGCAGAGTACGAAATCCTCGCAACGGCAGCTTCTCGAAGCGGCTCTACTAAGAAGAAAGAAAAGAAAGAAAGAAAATATGTTTAATTGACATTGTAGTTTATTGTTAAGCGGGCAAGGAATGAGAGTATTGACATTTAAAATTATTATATTAAACTGAACAACTTTGCTGACTGAAACTGAATAGTGATGACCTATGGCACTGTGACGTGGTCGCTCACCATGGCCCTCATCAGAATACAGTCACCCAAAGGGCAATGGAGAAGGCTATGCTTGGAGTTTCCTTGCTTGATCTTATCCGCCGCCGAGGCCGCCTATGCCTTTCTGAGCTCTATAGAGGAGGCACATCAAGCCGCTATTAGCATTGCAAACGCCGAACATTGAGCCGTCCCAGCTGCAGTTAATGTGGACCGACGTCCAGCCGTCCAGCGGCTGTGTTTGGACACTGGAACGAGTGCCTTTGAGGAACCATTTACTGATGGATGACGTTTGAGTGGTCGTACAGTTATCCGGCTGTCAAAGTGGACCGCAAAGAACATTTTGATAACTATTGTGTTTTTTACATCAAAAAAAGAAAATAATAGACAATATTCCTAACATGAATATTCTTAGTGCTCTCATTTCTGATGTTTGGTTTGTGTATTTTTGTACATTATTGAGAGGCGATATTAATGAAAAATTATTATTAAAATTCAAAACTCATGAAGTTATTTTAAGAGTAGAACTTCCTACTCTTAAAATT
Source organism: Orthosia gothica (assembly GCA_949775005.1). Taxonomy (NCBI): domain Eukaryota; kingdom Metazoa; phylum Arthropoda; class Insecta; order Lepidoptera; family Noctuidae; genus Orthosia; species Orthosia gothica. The sequence continues at coordinate 1,483,443 of OX459063.1, read as the reverse complement.
AATCGACAAAAATTCACTAAATAAAGCCCAACTGGCTACTACATAGGCTGCACTAAAAGTATCGGGCATGGAATATTTCCACTGTTTCTGTCATATTAAAATCTTTTAATTGAAAACTTGGTTTTAAAAATCGAATACCATTTATTTATTTAAAAAAAGATTCTCGGTCTTGTCACAAGGTTTTGTCAAACTTGTTTAGTCGTGGAGAAAATGGAATTAACTCGAGAAAATTCAATCGAAGTGGTTTAACACAAAAACAGTGTGTTAACCGGATGATTTCTGCATTTGGTGATGAAGCCCCATCCAAAACCACGATTTATCGCTGATTTGCTAAATTTCAACGTGGACGTGTCAAGCTCAGTGATGATCCCCGTCAAGGTCGTCCAAAAACTGCAGTCACCCACGAAAACATTGATGCTGTGCGTAAGCTGATTGAGGAAGATCGACATGTGACATACCGCGAAATTCAGGCAACTTTAGACATTGGCATGAGTCAAATACAAATAATCTTGCATGAACAATTAGGAGTAAAAAAGTGTTTTTCCCGATGGATACCACATTCGCTCTGTTTAGAGCAAAAAGCGGCTCGCGTTACTTGGTACGTCAGAATTCTCGATAGATTCCGCGCAGGATCCTCAAATGCTGTATACAACATCGTATCAGGTGACGAATCCAGGATATACGCGTACGAACCCGAAACAAAAAACCAGTCATCAGTTTGGGTGTTCGAAAATGAGTTAAAACCAACAAAAATTGTTCGTTCACGGAGTGTTTAAAAAAAAATGGTGGCCACGTTTGTCTCCAAAAACGGCCATGTTGCGACTATTCCTCTTGAGGGACAAAGAACGGTTAATGCAGAATGGTATGCTAGCATTTGTTTGCCACAGGTCGTTTCTGAACTCCGTAAAGAGAACTGCAACCGCCGCATCATCCTCCATCACGACAATGCGAGTTATCACACCGCGCACAGAACAAAAGAGTTTTTAGAGCAAGAAAACAGAATTATTAGACCATCCGCCGTACATCCCCGACCTAAGCCTTAATGATTTCTATACTTTCCCTAAAATAAAGAATAAATTGCATGGTCAGAGATTTTAATCACCTGAAGAAGCTGTGGACGCCTTCAAAACGGTCATTTTGGAGACCCCAACTTCCGAATGGAATGGTTGCTTCAATGATTGGTTCCATCGTATAGAAAAATGTGTCAAATTTCGCGGCGAATACTTCGAAAAGCAATAAATACATTTTTAAATAGTAATGTTGTGTCACTTCCTTGATTCCCGAAATTTTTAGTGCCGCCCTCGTAGGAAATGATATTCGAGCAAGGGTGACCGGCTCACAATAGCAGCAAGCGGTCACAAAGCGGAGTTGAACAACGGTAATACAATATTTCGTTCTTTATGTCGTTGACAGAGCATAGCGGGCATAGGGGGCATAGGGGCATAGGGGGCATAGTGGGCATTTCATGTGTCAAAAACAAGCCGGCTCCGTCGCGGCATCGGGACGTTATGTGCCAAAACACTGCGCTTGACAACATAGGAACAATATAAATAGAACAGAGTTAGTAGGTATATGGGTAAAAGCTCTAATAAATACTACTACTTCAAATACTTTTTGATAAGTTTGTAAATATGAAATACAAAGACAATAAAGTCATAACAAAAGGATACAATAGAACCTACCTAAGCCAACAAAGCATAGGTCCTGGCATAAACTAATCTAAACTGGCAAATAATTAAACTAACTCCTCTTTTTCAGCCTGCATTCGGCCTTTGTAAAGTATATATATATACACATTACATGTACCTACTTTTAAAACATGTACCTACTTTCCAAAAAAACATATTTAATAGGAAACAAGGCATTTATCGTAAACACACCTAACGAAAATACAATACCCTACCGCTTAAATCAGAACTAGTACCGCTAACTGTAATTCGATTTCCCGCTAATCAAGCTCAGACAAGACAGCTGAGCACTTCTCAAAGTACTCACCACGCAGTCTGCAGAGTAGCCTGTAAAGTAGATAGTACTCTGCAGACTAAAGTCTGTAAAGCAGACAGTACCCTGCAGAATACGCAGGACGCTGAGCAAAGGGCGCAACTTGGGATCTAGAGCTTAAGTGCAAAGTTATGATTGCTAAGCCGTAGTGGCCGTGTTACAGTTACTTAACTTAGTTATTAGATCGACATTGATATAGTGTTCTGCTTTGTAACCTAACTTGTGCTGAAAATTTTCAGGTTTTAAGGCTATTTTGTGCGCGGGTTTAAAATGCATGCTTTCTTATCCGACAACACGTGCGAAAGAAATAGATGCTGTGATGAGAAGTAAGAAGATAGTTTGTGTACAAATTAGCACTTTTGCAAGTTTGTAGCGAAATGGATGATGATTTAGGACGAAAACGAGCGCGCGATTTTTTATAAACAGACTTTTGGGTGTCTAGATATCATGAAAAAACTACTAAATGTATATTTTCAAAATAAAATTATTTGCATTGTTGAATTACTAACCTATCCCTGTATGGAGGCCGTTTTGCAATTTTCCTTCTTCTTATGGTATTTATTTCCGCCCAAAGATGCGTTAAAATTAGTGTTGGAGTATGGAACTTTCGACGCTCATAACTATCAAACATATTTTTTTAACATTTTTGTTTCCATACAGGGCTAGATAATGATGTGACAAATTGATATATTTTATTTTATTTTGAACGTACATCCTCAAACAGAAGAGTAGTCTCTAGACAACGTTTGTATAGAAGAATTTTCGACTAGTGTAACCTTAATGCTAGAAGATTACGTGGGAGAGTTGAAAATTTATTTTTATTTGTACCTAAAGGCAATTTATTGTATTTTGGTCTAGTTTTCCATAATTTTGTCAATTAGTACGGTAGGAAGGTACTACAAATAAACCCTTTATTTGTAGTACATAGTTATTAGATATCTAGTAATATATTTTTAATTGAGACCTCAAATGTGAAATATTAAAATATTTACGCCTTTAAAGTTTAGTCCTTGAAGTTTTATTATAAGATACAAAACGGGCGAGGTTATGTCAGGTTGCCTTCCGAGGTCATTCAAAGAAGTTCATCATCTCTGTCAGAGGGGGAATGGGCCTTAATCGCGGGCCCAGTGTGGATTGGTGGATGTCACATATCTTCGAATTTTTGGTTCTATGACACGATGACGTTTCCTCACGATGTTTTCCTTCACTGTTTAGAGCAGTGGTGATGAAATAATTTACTCAAAGTAAAGCGCATTGAAAGTTGCTAGAAACTATACAACAAAATATTTTTCCAGATAAAAAGCAGTTTTCCTGCATAAAATCTTTACGCAGGTAAATAAAGTGTGCGACCACAACAATCAATCCAGCGCTACCCGCGAACATCAGAGTGCGCGGAGGCAGCTGAGCGCCAAATTAATCCGTTCGCAGGTACAATGGCGGCGCATTGTGGGCGTACAATTGTTTTCCCCACATATTGCGTCCCCGGCCTTAATAACGCGCGGTTTATGAAAAACTCTCCTTTTTTAATGTTTGCGGCGCCGCCGCCGGCTTCCTCTCGTGCACCCGCGGGGGATCGTGGCTTGGTATCAAGAAATAACCGCGAAATAACTTTATTTCTTCGTTGACGGCTTGATTTTTGTTTTAGGTTTTGCATTTTGATGGTGAGGTAATCTTCTTTTTTGTTATTGATCGGTACGTTTAGCAATAATTAGTTGCAAGTTGTTTTTCTGTTGAATTTAATAAAGTGATATACAAGTAAAACTTTAACTCCCAGCGAAAAACTATTAAGAATCTTTAACAACACAAACAGTGCTTAACGCTAGAAGAAATCTTACTAACTCAAAATTGACCAGATTAACTCTTTTTCGATACTGAAAATGGCTACTTCAACTCGATAGACTTTGATAAAAGAAATAAGAGCATTTATTGCCACTGAAATCGACATGCTTAATTAACTTCATAAAGATAATACAAACTGTACATTTCAGACAAACAAAATTGCTCTTTATTTATCTCAGCTACAAGATATTACGATACTCAAACAATGTACGTTTAGCTTCAATAAAATCAAGCAGCCAGTAAATACAAGCTCGAATTAATGCCAGCTATCTGAAATCCAAGTCGTTTCCTTAATGACTGTAGAATTGCCACTAAGCGGTGCCACTAAGTGCCACCTAAGGCTGCCACTAGCGGAAAATGAACATCAGTGATAACTGAGTGGCAAGTATTTGTGTTTGTGGTTTTAGTAGACCACGATAACTACAATCTGAGTAGAATAATTATGGTGAAGAAAATTTGACTTTTTGGAAAGGAGCCAGAACCTGCCAATAGCTTTTGAAAGTAGAATAAAAACAAACAAAAAATTTTCAGCAACCAGTTGTTGATAAATATCAACTAAACGACGACACACACACACACACACAGGCGTTTGGCAGAACTAACATTCCTTTAATTATGACTGTCAATAAAGAGTAATGTAACTCAACTATACGATTTATAGTTGAGTAAACCTGATTCATTAGAGTGGCCGGTGATAGAAATCAGTAGAAATAGCTCAAGGAGGCACACTGATTTCAGGGACATACTGTAACAACAAATACAAAACATAATAAATAATTCAGAATAAAGGGCATTTTTATTATTATTAAATCTGATTCATAGGAAAACGATTTTCAGGTTTAGATGGGCAGGTCATCTGGAAAGAATGAGTAATAACAGAGGTGTTAAAATCATGTCCAAGTGGACTCCGGATCAGAAAAAACCCAGAGGAAGGCCCAGCAAGCGTTGAAAGGATTGTATCGAAAAATATTTGTAGGACATAGGAAGGAAAACATCTTTGCGGAGTGAGGCCAAGACCCACAAAGGGTTTTAGCGCTAAAGGAATGAAATATGGTTAAGTAAAACAAGAAAGGCCAAATGTATTCAGTCAACTTTGCATCACAACCCTAAACTCTGCACTGTGTATAGAATATACACATTAAGTTCGTACTCTGTGCTTAGAATTTAACTTTTAGACACTTTAACCAACAGTTACTAGTTCATTCTAACCTAGGTCCAATGCATTTAAACTGTTTTCATCTCCATTAATCAAGCACAGTTATCTGTTCAATGCGAAGTGTTTCGCGGGTCTGCGTCGAGGGAGTGGCGGCGAGGGGGACTCATTACTTTCATTGTAACCGGCAAGTTAATTAAAAGTTTCTAGTTTGTTAACTGAAACTCGCTTCTTCTACCGTTATTGTTGCGTTAATTCTAGTGGCGAAATAAAAATAATTACTTGCATTTTAATATTCTTGGAAGAAGGACAACAAGTAAATTAACATAATGAAAATCAGTCTACCTAGCCTTTTTCGAACTGTTGGGGTCTGCTTCCAGACTACTGGTATGCAACTGAATACCAGTATTTTACACGGCGACTGCCTATGTCTTACATCCACAACCTAGTAACTGGGCAATACAATACTCCTTGGCAAGACTGGTGCCAGATTTTCTGGGTTCTAACAACTCGCAATGTCTCTCAAAGAATTTGTATTTGATAAAGCAGAAAATACGGGGCCAATATTATTTGATAATCTTACTGACAGACTAAATAGTATTATCATTTTTCTTTCTACTACTGATCTGACAATCTATGGTTTAAAATACCCTGATAACAACTATTTACATACATAACAACATGCTTAACCGATAACTGATACATAAGAACCCTGCTAAGCCGGCTGAGTGTATAAAACTGAACAAGCTGCACAAAGAGGATTCAAATCCCGAAGCTTTTCCTTTTGATTCCGTTTCATCGCGATCGGTCCCTCGCGAGTGCGACAAAAAGACAATGCAACATTAGCTGCTTAGCTGGCCGCGATAGACGAGTCGAGGTAACTGAAAGATGTGATAATCGCATTATTTACAGAACAAAGCTTAAAAGGTTGTTTGTATTGTAATGGTTTATGTAGTGTTATTAAAATTTAATATTGGAATGATAAGATACAGGAAAAGAAATCACAGGGCAAGGAATTAATATAAATGTATAAGATCTTTATTGATGAACAGAGATCTGTCTTACATCAATTCTCGTTTAGGTCTACTATTTAAACATCGTACATCGGCACGCTGGTAAAAGACGAGATGTCCCGGCATCTCGTCTTTTACCAGCGTGCCTCAACCCATTAACTAACTTAATTAATCGCAGGCATACTTCTAACAATATCTTACAAAGTACCGAAATTGTAAAACTACAGCAACGTACACTTTCTAAACATCTAGTGAACAGTATTATTTCTGAATTTAGTAAATAGTTTAATGACTATTTTTGTGAGAAATGTAGGAGTTAGATAGTAGTAGATTAGTCGATGTGTGTTTGTATGTTCCCTAAAGACTTCGAAATGGCTGCGGCAATCTTGGTGAAGTTTTCAGGCGATCTTCAGATTAGCCCAGCGGGAGATTTTCGCCGCGGGTAAAGCCAAGAGAAAAGCTCACCAACATAATATTATAAGTTTAATATTAATACACTTGTAATAAACGCTTACATAATAAAATTTCTCACGATTACTAAACATTGCAACGAAATTACCTCTATGTAAGTAACTTTCAGTAATTGCATTGATAGCATTAGGTACTTTGCAAAGCTGCTCATGGACTCAAGAGACAACAAATCCCTCACAGTACAACGTTTCCCGTATGCGCATAAAACATAGCGTACATCAGTCGGAAAACATCGCCTGACGGTGAGCCTTCCCCAGAGATGAATGAAACAACCAGTCATAGAGAAAAAATAAGGAAATGGCCAAAACATTTAACATACAGACAATTCAACACAATTCGATAGTAATTAATAATATTCTACCTGAATAGGTTGAAGATACAGCCAATTTCAGTGTTTTATTTTGTGACTATCATAAATGAAAAAAGGTCATCTACTCACCATCTAGACTGAGGTGTAGAGGTAGTAAGACAGATTGCTGAACATGAGGTTGTGAGTTTGATACCCATGTTAGGCAAAATACTTTTTGATTTTCTATTAGGAAGTTCTCAATAGCCTAGAGTTTGAATATGCCAGATACTTTGCGCTATGCTTGCAGGTGTACTGTTTTGGATTATTTTATGTTGTTATTATTATTAGATGCTAGCATATGCCTGTGACTTCACCCCCATAAAAAGGTTTTTATCATTTCAAGGGAACACACTACCGGGATAAAAAAATTAATTAAAAAAATCAAAAAACCCGACTGCTTCAAAAGCGAACTAAAAAGTCGTAAACAAGGAAAAAATCATGCTGTGCAGTCGGAGGATACATATTCTCGAGCTGGCTGACCAAAATCTGGTGTATCCTCCGCCTGCACAGCATGATTTTTTCCTTGTTTACGACTTTTTAGTTCGCTTTTGAAGCAGTCGGGTTTTTGATTTTTTTAATTATTTTTTTTATTTTTAACCTTTTAGTTAGTTTTTTTTTTCAATTAGATACATTTAAACATATAAGTGTTTTATATTTTTTAAATCACCTCTAAAATCCTTTTATTTTGATACCCCACACAATGGGTTTGGAAGAAAAAAAAAAATTGGGCCCCCACAATATGGCACTCAAAATCCGCCATTTTTCTATTGTCCAATTTTAATGTAGCCTATGACACACGCAGGGTTAAGACGCATCGATCATCGTACATCACACAACACCAACACATCGTTGGCCGATTTTGACGTATGAATCATCAAAATCGGCCAACGCGTTTGGTCTCTGGAACGCCATATAGGAATAAACATACATACATACATACTTACATACATACATACATACATAGACTGATAAACACATTACCCTCCTTCGGCAGTCGGGTAAAAAATATCCAGGGTCTCAAACCATCTCCATACCAAATTTCATCTAAATCAGTTCAGTCATAAAAAGGTTACTTTCTCATTTATAATATAAGGATGGATAGATTATTATGTATCTGTGGCTCCTTATCATGTGGCAGTTTCAAGAAAGGTATTAATTCCAAGCGAATAACAAAAGGGATCCATTACAAAGTTCTGGGCAGAGACGGACCGATGCAAGATAGAAGCCCACTATAACGAGAATATGCATACATGTTGAAGATAATCAAGGAGTACAATAGATGGATATAAGAACTTGATAATCTTGGAAACAAATATAACGTGTATGTGTTAAATGGATAGGTTGTGTGATGATACGGCTCCATAGAGGGTGATATTGAGATAGGTACTGACTAATACAGAAGAATAGAAGAAGAAGAAATGATCAAAAAATTTTGATTCGAGCAAGATATTGATGACGTGTATGAGCTTGCCCCTCCCCCTCTGCCTGGCCTTTGCCCAACTATGTTGGGGTCGGCTTCCAGTCTAACCGGATTCAGCTGAGTAGCAGTGTTTTACATGGCGCGACTGCCTATCTGATCTCCACAACCCAGTAACTGGGTAACACGATATACCCCTTGGCTAGACTGGTGTCAGATCTCAAGCTTCTGACTACTCGTAACGACTGTCAAAGATCTTCAAATGACAGCCGGGACCAACGGCTTAACGTGCTTTCAGAGGCACGGAGGAAACTCGGTATGTTGAAATGGTCACCCATCCACGGACCGACCTCGTCAAGCGTTGCTTAACCTTGATGATTGACCCGTGCGGCTGTTTTTATTTAGCCACGAGCTCCTCAAATGAGTATGAGCACGAGTATGAGCTTGCCAATTAGGAATAAAACCACCTGGTCGTCCCAATGCAAGACAAAAGCCTTTTCAAATAAAGCACGAGCATTAATCACTATGCTCGCTCAATGAGTGTTGGCGATTACAAACTTATATCAAAAATACTTGCTTCGACCGCATGTAAAATGTGTGTAAATGTGTGGACACACCACACATGTGTGTGTTGCTGTATTGTGGTGTGTGTGTGTGTAAAATGTATGTGTAGTGTTGTGTGGTGGTGTGCGTGTATTGCGAATGTGTGTGTGTCCGTGTATCATGTTATCCCAAGAGAACATGGTTAGTCTAGGTCATGTTATATCCATTTGCACTAAATCACTATGCTCGCTCAATGAGTGTTGGCGATTACAAACTTACATCAAAAATACTGGCTTCGACCGCATGTAAAATGTGTGTGTAAATGTGTGTGTTGGTGGATTGTGGTGTGTGTGTAAAATATTTGTGTAGTGTTGTATAGTGTTTGTGTGTGTATCATGTTATCTAAAGAAAATATGGTTAATCCAGGTCTTGTTACATCCACTTGCCAAGTTTCATCTAAACATGTTCACAGCTGTTAAGGCGTGTAAAGGTAACAGGCAGACAGAGTTACTTTCGCATATAAATTCGTATGTATATGGATCAGTCCAGGTTTCCTCACCATGTTTCATTAGTTATAATGCGTCATTGTAATTTCGATTGATGAAACACACGATATAATATCTACAACCACACAGAGCAACAATAGTCAAGCAATTAGTATTAACTGGAACCTCGTTTGTACACAGTCGAGTAGCTGTGAAACTGTTCAACTGCTGTTCTCACGAGAGTGACCAGTCGTGAGTGTCGTGACAGGAGCGTTTGATCAATTAGTGGCTCAGGGAACATTGGTAATGAAGAGTCCATCGAGGGGTTAATTATTACGAGTTTGAATGGTCTTTATGTGGATGGAGCAATCAATATTTCAGCAGCATTAGTAAGAAGGAGACAATTTTAAGAGAGAATATAGAAGTAAGTTACAATTATCTCGGTAAACAATTATCGTGTTATTCTTTTATGACCTACTACTATGACTAATACTTTGGTTTCCAAAGTTATTATTATAGTAGCCCCGTTGCTGCCAAAATTTTGCATTTACTATTTAGCCTTACTTTTCTGGAGCATCTTACCTCTACAACTTTCATTTTAAAATCAACAAGTATTATACCTAAAGTATTTCTAACAAAATACATTCGAAAGTAAAGTAAATTCAAAACTAAGTTCACAAACTGCAAACAATCCCACACACGGTGACTAACTCGAACTATTAGAATTTGTCGAAGTAAGTCATCGATTCAACCATCGAACTGTTGTGGCGAGTCAGTTGCCACTGCTACACAGGCTGGTTAGTTTAATTGGTGTTAGTTTGGCAAATATGGTTGTATGCATTAATTGGGAATTGTAAAGTTACTATTTGGAACATTAAATAATTATGGTTACCACTGCACACGTGAAACTTATAACACCCCTCTTTTTCCGGCGGGGGTTAAAAATAAATGCCCATTATGATATCAATACGGTAAAATCGCGAAAGTAGAAAGGACTGGTCTACACTAGCCCAAAACCGGTCGACATAGAAAAGAACAAGAAAAATATAACAAAAATAAAAAAAAACCCCGAAACATTTATCTTGCGAAAACACCCCGATTCAAACAGTAAAACGTCTATAACTTTTGTACGGCTGAACTGATTTTATTCAAACATATCTAAGAACACTCTTGACAAAATCACCTTTTTTCCGGCGGGGGTTCAAAAGGGAGGTCTTTGCCTTGCAGTGGGACTACTCAGGCTGAAAGTAATAATTAAAAATCAATCCACTTATCAATGACAAGACTTACAATACTTGTAAGCCGTCACAATACAAATAAGCAACAGCTGCCTTTTTGGTCTCGCACGGGGTTTTTTATTTTATTATTGTTTAACTGTATGCTTATTTCTCGTGTCTCTTGTGCGGGTCACAAATAAATATTTTTAAAATTTTTCTTTCTCTCTTTAGCTGAGTTGTTATACCAAAATTATGTCAAAAAGAAAATACTGAAAGTTGATCCAAAAGTTAAACAGAGTTTTATTTTTCATACGCCACCAGATTTTAGTTGTGCATTAGTTGGTAGTTTGTGTAACTTTTTCACGTTTGCCGCCGTTACGAGTGCTTCACGTTCATACTCCGAGCGACGAGCACCCGGGGGACCAAGACCGTTGCAAACTACTCTAAATAAATGTGCCTCCCTCCATCCCTTATATTTTTATTTCATGTAAATCGGTACGTTAAGCAAATTTTCAATTAGTAGCTAAATCACAGAACTTTAATAATTACTTTTGTAATTGAAATAATTTGCTGAAATATTTCGAGCATAAAGTGCATGAACTTATACTGTGTTTTTATTACTTTCAATATTGGAAAAGTTTCTTGAGCTTTCCACTGAGCTGAATAGGTTTTTCGTACATCTTCAACATCATATCAGCCGAAAGACCGGCCCCGTGCGTCCCTCATCCAGTAGATCCCCGCAACCTTCACCAGGTCATCGATCTACCTGGTGAGAGGCCTTCCAACGCAACGTCTTCCAGTTTGCGGTCACCATAACTCCAGAACTTTTTTGCCCCATCGGCCGTCCGTTCTGCGAGTAATGTGCCCTGCCCACTACCACTTAAGTTTACCAATTTTCCGGGCTATGTAGGTAACCTTGGTTCTCTTACGGATCTTAAATTTCTGATCCGATCACGCGAGACGACTCCGAACAACAGAATATTCTAATCACTTCTTTTTATCCGACTGCCGAAGGATGGTAATTTATTTTTCAGTCTATGTATGTATGTTTGTTCCTATGTGGTGTTCTAGAGATCAAACGCGTTGGCCGATTTTGACGATTCTTACGTCAATCGATTTGTCTTAATCCTGAGAGTGTCATGAGCTACATTAAAATTAGAATAAAAATATGGCGGATTTTGGGCGACATATTTTGGGGCACCAAATTTATTTTTTCATCCAAACCCATCTTGCTGGGTATCAAAATAAAGGTTTTTAAGAGCTGATTTTAATAATCTGTAAAACTTATATGTTTAAATGTACCTAATTAAAAACAAAATAAAAGTTATAAATAAAAAATAATAATAAAAAAAAACAAAAAACCCGACTGCTTAAAATCGAATTAAAAAGACGTGAACAAAAAGAAAATCATGCTGTGCAGTCGGAGGATACATCTGGTTTTGGTCAGCCAGCTCGCGCTGCTTACAAACAATACTGCCTTGCGACTTTATTTTAAAAACGTTTGAAGTTGTCAAAATTTTTCACGTTTAATCTGATGTATCAGGCATCTGTAAATAAAACAAAAGCGTGGAAAAGTGTGTAAATGTGATACGTGAATAATTTTAAAAGTTTTAATAAATATTCTTTCATTTATTTTTCAGTATAAATACACAGTTAATACACACAAAATAAACATTGGATTCGCAAACTACGCAGGGTTTAGACTAAACCCACGCACTGCAGCCAGCCAGTCGTGATGGGCGCAGTTGTCCAAAAAATTGGCAAATATGAGCGGAGCCCCGCAGCTGCCGCCACGCCGGAGGGGCATGGTGTCGCACACACAACTCAATTTGCAATGTTTACAAACCGTATTTGTTTGTGTCTGCTATTTATTAAGCATACAGGCTGAATATTGTTGGCTACTATTTTTAACCCCCGCCGGAAAAAAAGGGGTGTTATAAGTTTCACGTGTGTTGCTGTGTATCTGTGTATCTGTGTGTCTGTCTGTGGCATCATAGCGCCTAAACGGATGAACCGATTTCGATTTAGTTTTTTTTGTTTGAAAGGTAATTTTGTCGAGAGTGTTCTTAGCTATGTTTGAATTAAATCGGTTCAGCCGTTCAAAAGTTATGGGCATTTTACTGTTTGAATCGGGGAGTTTTCGCAAGATAAATGCGTCGGGGGTTTTTTAAATTGTGAAATTTTACTTGTAACATTTTAAATGTATTAACTGTCCAGTATCGTTGCCCGGGCATCCTGACGTGATCCTCAATTATATTAATACAAACCAATTCTACCACAATTCAGAAGGAAATTGAGACGATTACAACAAAAGCCTACTATGTAACACAGTTCCCCTTTATAGATAGACACAAGGGATCATTCTGAAGAGATGCCATAAACACATTGCGCTCGGCTGTGGATTGATGATGCCAGATAGATGTTGGTACGTACATATAATAGATGGTGCTTACGATGCCCAAGGGTGTTGGTCGGAGGCTATTCGAGAATCGAGACCCATGGGATAGAAGTAAATTAGTGTAACGATATAGTTACTAGATTATTGTTTAATTATTCTGTTAACTGCTACAACAAGATTTTTGACCACTCCACTAAGTTCCAAGACAAAGAAGGATGATTCTCGTAAACTTTCACTTCCCTATCTCATAGACGATGAATATGCAAACAAGCATCAATTTAAACTTCACCCAAACTTTTTGCACAGTAGATTTAAACTGACAATTTAAATTACGCTATGAAACCTACTGTCAAACTGGGTTGCACAAAACTTAATAAGGTGAGGTGAACAATTAACGACTTTCAAACATTGGCCTCAGTTCGTGCTACATTGACTTACATAGTCAGCGCCGCGGTATAATATTCTCGTTCGGATTGTAGCCAGCCAGCATTATTACTGCAACACTGTTAGATTTATCACTCGCGGCAACATTGAAGTTAATTGGAGGTCGGGTAGGTTCAGAATTATGGAGAAGTTTGGATTGTTACATGAAGCTTTATGTAGTACAAATCTTGGTGGTTATCATGGAGAACGGTAGAGCAATCTTAACGATAAGACTCGGGATTTCTACTAATTGTGAGAAATATGGCTATATTACACAACTGTACAATTAAAACTCGAAAGAGAAGAAATACGAAGCTTTGAAGCCTGAAGCGCTAGCTATCGAGAACTTTTGAACGCACTACTCCGGGCAATCACCTCTCAATTATATGAACCCTCTAACAGCTCAAGTGCCTATATTTGTCTGAGCTAGGAGATATTGTGGGGATCAGACTTGAAACAGAAACTGTAAAGAGGTATCATTACCTCTTTACAGTTATTAACTCATGTTAATGAAGTTTATAGATATAAGTTTGTCGTGGTGGCCTAATGACTAAGACCTCATCTCTCGTGCTTGAGATCGTGGGTTCAAATCCGGGCAAGGGCCAAGTACTTTTTAACCCCCGCCGGCAAAAGAGGAGTGTTATAAGTTTCACGTGTGTTGCTGTGTATCTGTGTATCTGTGTATCTGTGTATCTGTGTGTCTGTCTGTGGCATCATAGCGCCTAAACGGATGAACCGATTTCAATTTAGTTTTTTTTGTTTGAAAGGTAATTTTGTCGAGAGTGTTCTTAGCTATGTTTGAATAAAATCGGTTCAGCCGTTCAAAAGTTATGGGCATTTTACTGTTTGAATCGGGGTGTTTTCGCAAGATAAATGCGTCGGGGGTTTTTTAAATTGTGAAATTTTACTTGTAGCAAGATAAATGTGTCGGGGGTTTTTAAATTTTGAAATTTTACTTGTGAACGTACACCGTCAAACAGTGGAGTAATCTTCAGACTACGTTTGTAAATTTTGAAATTTTACTTGTTCAATTCATTTGTGCTTTCCAAGTTTATCTTGGACATCGCTGAAGTAAATCAATATGGCGAATCCCGGACATAAGGTTACATTAGTCGATCATTCTTCCATACAAACGTAGTCTGAAGATTACTCCACTGTTTGACGGTGTACGTTCACAAGTAAAAATTCAAAATTTAAAATACCCCCGACACATTAATCTTGCGAAAACACCCCGCTTCAAAGAGTAAAATGCGCATAACTTTTGAACGGCTGAACCGATTTTATTCAAACATAGCTAAGAACACTCTCGACAAAGTCACCTTTCAAACAAAATAACTAAATCAAATCGGTTCATCCATTTATGCTCTATGATACCACATACCGACAAACAGATAAACAGCAACTCACGTCAATCTTGCAACACCCCTCTTTTTTCAGCGGGGGTTAAAAATATAGCCCTGTATGGATACAAATAAGTTAAAAAAAACTATTGAAAGTTATGAACTTCGAAAGTTCCATTTTTCAACAGTAATTTTAACGCATCTTTGGGCCGAAATAAATACCATTTGGAGGAAAATTGCAAAACGGCCTCCATACAGGGATATATTAGTAGTTCAACAATGCAAATTTGATTTTGAAAATATACTTTCAGTCGTTTTTTCATGATATCTATCGTTTTCGTCCTAAATCATCATCCATCCCGCTACAAGCTTGCAAAAGCTAATTCGTACGCGAACTAGATTCTTACTGTTCATCACAGCATCTATCTCTTTTTCACGTGTTGTCGAATGAGATAGCATGCATTTTAACCCCGCGTACAAAATAGTTCGAGCCGTCGACTTGAGCAACCTTAAAATTAGATTATAATAATTTTATGCCCCATTGGTGTCATTGCTGCTAGGCGTTCCAGTGTGAGGATAAACGAATAAATAAATAGAGTATGGGGGCTTTCACAACAACAAGAGAAGTTCCAAAAATCTGTGTATTTCCCCTAACTACTAGTATGACAAGGCGACAAACTAGCGACAAACACATTAGTAAGCCATTACCTTGGACCCCATAATTACCAGCCCTGGGGTGAGCCTGCATTTAACACGTAACTAACAATCAGCACCCTCCCTCACCCCCATTTCACCCCCATAGGGGCGAGGCTGGCGACCACTTCACGGATCATTATGCCTATTACAACTTTGTGGGGTGAATACATGCTGGACAAGTTTTGGGGTTGTAAGTCTAGAGGGGGTGACAGAAATATTGAATTTGTTGTGGTAAATGTATTTAGTTTCTAAAGTGAATTTTGATTATGTGAGGTTTTGTATCGGTTTCATTTAAATGGGTAGATTGTCATCATACTATTAGTTACCGAAGTAGTTATGCCAGTTAGAGACAAACAGACGGCAAAAAGAGACTTTATGACTTTATTCAATATGACAAAAAATCGCAATAACTGTAAAGCAATCCTTACATCCGTTATCGAATAAAGCGGAGAAGCCTGTTTCCCTTAATTAATTCAACTCCCCATTCAATATTTTAATTCCTGCCATAAATCGTATATAAACCTATAAAAACCGGCCAAGTGCGAGTCCAACTCGCGCACAGAGGGTTCCGTAAACTTCACTACATTCACTAAAATATATAGGTAATATTATTAACATTCATAAACAATGAAAGCACCGAATTTTGCTCTAACTTTGCCGTTCGACAACTTTCTCCCCATATATCAATATATAGGTTGGTCGACTGTTACTCGTAAACTTGTAAAAGCCTACTTAGCTGTGATAGTTTTCCTTTTAATTTCGTTATACATACTACTGCCGTGAATTTTCCCCATATCCAAAAGCAAGGGGCTGGCAGGGGGGGGAGGGTAACTTGACTCTAAAAAAAATTGCAATTTAAAACGTCAAACGGATCCCTTGAACAAACTTGATTTTATTTTACCACTTTATTAGCGTGATTAATATGACATGCCAAAATACAGCTTTCTAGTACTAAGATTATCTGAACTTAGTTGTGGATGGACAGACGGACGGACAGATGGACATAGCGAAACTATTAGGCTTCTTTGTTGACAACGGAACCCTAAAAAATGGATATTAACATGCAATTTTAAATTATTCATCGCTCCAAACATTCCCGTGCTACCGGAGTGGAATTACAAAGAAACTATGATCAAAGTGGCACATTTCACGAGCTGCGGGACACGCATCCTCCCCACCCCTGCTGGAGGGGCGAACAGGGATGGAGTGTAGGGGATGAGGCACGTACTCTAGTTTTACACAGTTACTTTTAATTCATCCAGTTGCTGATCTGTTTGGGAAAATCTGTGGGAATACGGTAGTGTTGACTTGGATGGCTTCGGTATTCTTAGCTGAAAATATTTTTTTTTAATTCGTAAAGTTTAATAGACTTCATAAAAGATAGCTTGATTGCTGCGACAGCTGTCAGTATCACATCAACAAAAACGTAACATAAACGTACTCGTATTCGTCAGTTTGACATAATTATGTCGCAGAGATCAAACTATCTTTTATGAAGTATAACTGCATAATAGTACATTGTTCACCGAGAGGAGAAAGTGACCGATTACCGTTGAGGGTGTCGTTTGAAGCCCGAGCCGTAGGCGAGGGCTTTAAAACACCCGAGATCGGGAATCGCACTTTCTCTCGAGTGATACATAGTGCTTTATACTACACCTACGAGGAATAGTACATTCTACGAAAACTGAATCCTCAAACAACACACAAATTGAAAATGGCGCCAATGGCGTCTGCAATTTTCACATGTTCTTTTTTCAAATTGTTTGACACCATCCAACACACAGCTAGTGGCCAGTATCATTTTGAGAACTTGGAGATAAAAACTCACTGTAAAAACTTTTTGGCTTTTGATATTTAGGTTACCAGCGCATAGTCTTACCCAAAATTAAAAAAGAAAAACCACGTAAGAAATGGATTTTCATACAATTTTCTCTCCCGCTCAGATGCGTTTTCTTGCCGCATATTTGTTCGATATGCAATGACGTACTTTCTACCGTAAATTTGATAAAGTATCACGGTACTTTCCGAGCAGGTGTAGTATAAAATAATTTGAAACTTCGAACATTTGTCGTACTAGTAAAGAACTGGTTTTGTATTATTTTACTAAGGTTTATTCTCTAATAACTAAAGTTTACTTAAACTCAAAGTTAACCCCTTTAAGAAAAAGATCGCAAGTCCCATTTTTAACCCCCGCTGAAAAACAGGGGTGTTATAAGTTTGACGTGTGTTGCTGTGTATCTGTGTGTCTGTCTGTGGCATCATAGCGCCTAAACGGATATATTTATAGGTGATTATGTCGGGAGTGTTCTTAGCTATGTTTGAATAAAATCGGTGCAGACGTTAAAAAGTTAAGTTTTACTGTTTGAATCGGTGTGTTTTCGCAAGATAAATGTGTTTTTTTAACCGACTTACAAAAAAAGGAGGAGGTTCTATGTTCGACTTTATGTTTGTTTTTTTTTTTTTTTTTTTGGGTATGTTCATCGATATCTCTGTCAATTGTGGACCGATTTTGAAAATTCTTTTTTTGTTTGAAAGAGTATGTTTTGAAATTGGTCCCATTTTAATTTGGTGAAGGTCTGATGAAGAACTTCGGAGATACACAACAGAACTCTTCAAAAAATAACGGCAAAACTCTCGGGATTGCTGCAATCGCATGTCTGTTTGTTGTTTATACCATTTCATAACATAACATCACGCCAGTACGCTCTAAAGGGGTACACAGATCTCTCATTTCACCGGTTATGTTCAAGTTTCATATTATTCGGTTAATCTATTCTGGAGTTATAGGGACCTTAATAAACAACTTGCTATTAGGTAGGTAAAACTAAAAAGGGAAAAATAAAAAAACTTTTTTGCAAAAAAATACTACCGACTTCCAAATGAAAAACTACAAAGTGAAAAATAACTTAACTTTTGGAAGTCGGTGTCCATATCGCAAAAAAAATGGTAGTTACCTACGAAAGACACCGACTTCCAAAAGTTAAGTTATTTTTCACTTTGTAGTTTTTCATTTGGAAGTCGGTAGTATTTTTTTGCAAAAAAGTTTTTTTATTTAATTCTGAAATTTTACTTGTCTTTTTCAGTGTAGGCACTGAAAGTCCAATTCATGTCACTCAAACATTATAAAACGGTGACTCTCCAACGATATTGTGTAGAATTTTGCCCTCACTTCAGGAATTAATAAAGAAACGAAAAAAGGTCGTGAAAAGAAGACTGAAAATTTAATCAAGCTGTAGTAACTACTGTCATAAAACTTTAACTATCGGACAGAATACGTGTTGAAGGATCAATGCTCATAAACCGAGAACATTACGCGCACGCGTTTCATCCTCTGGGGATTAAGCAGGGGTGTTAGGTGGCTTCTGTGGTATATTTGTGATGGTGTTAGGTCCGTTATCCAATTTATATAATACTGCAACGTCAAAATTATCAATAGATATTAGTATGTGTTTGATGGTAGAAAAATCTTTGAGGCTTTAATTTTTAGGGTTCCGTACCCAAAGGGTAAAAACGGGACCCTATTACTCTCCGCGATCCGTCTGTCTGTCACCAGGCTGTATCTCATGAACCGTGATAGCTAAACAGTTGACATTTTCACAGATGATGCATTTCTGTTGCCGCTATAACAAAAAATACTAAAAACAGAATAAAATTAATATTTAAGTGGGGCTCCCATACAACCAACTTGATTTTATTGCAGTTTTTTGCGATAATGGTACGGAACCCTTTGTGCGCGAATCCGACTCGCACTTGGCCGGTTTTTTATTAAACTATTGACTCGTTGGTAAAGTTGTTGCCAGTGCTATTGCTGAGCATGAGGTCTTGAGTTCAATGCCCGGGTCGGGCAAAATCGTAATTAGTTTTTTTTTTTTCATCTGGAACTTCTCATATAGCCGCTTGGTATCTGGGCCTTTGCCCGGTTGATGGTTATAAGTTCCCCGCCTATTTTATTGGACTTAAACATAACAGGTGGAATATGGGCGTACTGTATGTGCACCTGTGCGTAAACCTTCGGGTAATACCGGCGTAATGTTATATGGTGTGTAATTGTTTGTTGCATATTGAAGAGTTTTGATTTTTTGTTCTCGTCTCTAAACTTTTTCTTTAACTGCAAAAATAAACAATGAACACAAATTAATAGTTCCATTAATGTTTGCACAACCAAAAGCAATTTAACACCACTTAAGAGAAATAGAGACAATATGTATCTTCCATTATTACTGTTCAAGAATTCCGAAACTATTGATAAACAAGAGCAAGTATTGGAAATACTTGTGAACTAAATATTTCATTTATCTACATTGTAAGTCGGCGAAGTTCAACCGCTGGCGCTGTATTGGCCGCTTTAGTACTCTCTGGGGGTTCAAGGAAAAATAAGTCTGGCGACCGCAGCAAGACACTTTAAAACTGATAATTTTGGAAAACCGATTTTAGTTTTTAAGCTAACAGAAATAGAACTTTGTCTCTAGAGAAAGTGTCATGCTATCAGCGATGGTGATTGTCGAAATAAATGCCAAAATGTTAGGGATTGATAATGTGACATATCCAAAGCGCTTGACAATCCTATACATTTTTAACCCCCGCTGGAAAAAGAGGGGTGTTATAAGTTTCACGTGTGTTGCTGTGTATCTGTGTGTCTGTCTGTGACATCATAGCGTCTAAACGGATGAACCGATTTCGATTTTTTTTGTTTAAAAGGTAATTTTGTCGAGAGCGTTCTTAGCTATGTTTGAATAAAATCGGTTCAGCCGTTCAAAAGTTATGAGCGTTTTACTGTTTGAATCAGGGTGTTTTCGCAAGATAAATGTGTCGGGGGTTTTTAAATTTTACTTGTTTTACCAATCGCAATCGCGACGCTTTGGCAGAAGCGACGACCATTGGAATGAAGTGGGTGAGGTGAAGCGTGAAGTTCAAGATCGTTTGCGATGGAGGACTTTTTTGGGACATAGGACATTAAGTCACGTATCGCGATGCTTTCGTTGATAGAATTCCACTTGTCTGAAGCATAGATAAATATAATACTAGCATACAGATGCCTCATCTCAAAAAAAGAAACTGTGCCGACGTGACTAGCCTTTTTCGTCTAACTATACTGATTATTTTAGACTATAGATGTGTTTTTTAGATATGATTTTATTTATTATAGTTTTTTGGCTATAGATGGTGTTAGTAGCGACTTGCAAGTCAAAGTTTCTCGGGTTGTGACAATTTTTAGGGTTCCGTAACCACAGGGTAAAACGGAATCCTATTACTAAGATTCCGCGGTCCGTCTGTCTGTTTGTCACCAGGCAGTATCTCATGAACCGTGATAGCTAGACAGTTGAAATTTTCACAGATGATGTATTTCTGTTGCCGCTATAACAACAAATACTAAAAAAATAATAAAATAAATATTTAAGTGGTGCTCTTATACAACAAACGTGATTTCATTGCCGTTTTTTGTAGTGATAATGGTACGGAATCCTAAGTGTCGAGTCCGACTCGCACTTGGCCGGTTTTTTTTAATACAGTGACTTGTTGTTTTTATAGTATTTGCGCTAGGACCCCGTGTCTATAGCCTCTTTAGACGGGACTTGCGCTTGGTTGATGGCTATAGTTGCTCTACTGCCACTCCCCTTTGGGTATAAGAGCAATGATGTTATGTTATGTTACTAGAAAACTAAATATTCATAACGCAATAACATACCAGCTCTAACGAAGTAACTTATAAATACTAAGTAGTGCAGAAAATATCAATACGTTGATACCCGCTACAATATACTTAGAAACGTACTCTACTTTCATTGAATTTCAAAGACAAGCTTCGTTTCCATGAAATAATTGTGTTATATTATTTGTGGCGTAATAAAGCTGTGCATTTCCTCCGTATATTTAGATGGTTGAAATACAGAATTGCAATATATATTCAAAACTATTTAACGCATGCAATAATGTTGGTATTTTTGATGTGCTCCTAAAGCATATTCTTAAATAATGATAGGTAAAGTTTGTGATTTTGTTTGTAGATTGCAATCCCTGGAACTACAGAACCGATTTAATTTTGTTTTCACCAGTAGAAAGCTACATTATTATTGAGTGACATTAGCTATAATTTGACTAGATTAACAAATGTTTGTCGCCCAGTGAAGTGGGCACGTGTCAGCTAGTCTATACCAATACTAATAATAATAATGTTATAAAGAGGAAATATTTATATTTTTGTATGTAACGAATAAACTTAAAAACTACTGGACCGATTTGAAAAATTCTTTCACCGTTGGGAAGCTACACTAACCCCGGGTGACATAGACTTACTTTTTATCCCTGTATTCCCACGGGAACGGGAACTACGCGGGTGAAACCGCGTGGCGCCCGCTTATACTCCATAAAATAAAATGAACAAGTCGAATCTATCTAGATATTTAGCTATTTTGATAGATTCGGCTTGTATTGAATTTAAATTGAAATCGAACTCTAGAATTTGTTCTAGAATTCAATTAACGAAGCTGCAATTAAAATCAGTCGGCTTCTAAATATTACATCAGCAAAATTTACGCCGAAAAATTCCTTCGCACACAAACGTATCACATTCACATAGCCTTAAAATTGTGAATTAATGACGTTGCAAGGCGTTCGTTAATTATTATAGTAACGTAGCGTGTGCCCGGTACACACATCGGGAGTTCATTAGTGAGCCACCTCCCAGAGACACACTCATTAGAGGATGCGATGCGGCGTCGTGCTACACAGTTCTTTAATTTAGGTTGGTTACTCCATATGCTGAATACATTTTTGAAACTGTAAGTGCGAATAGTAATATATGCACATAATAATTATGGTTGTTGAATTTTATTTTAATGAGTGAAATTAAACAGACTTGTTTATGGCAAGTTGATAGGCCCTATACGATACCGTACTGTAAAACACTATAGGGGAAGATGTGTTGTGGTGTATGCTTTAAAGGTGATGGATCTTTTTCAGAGTTATCACCTGCCACTAATTTATGGTCGAATAGTAATAGCTGTGCTAAGCGATTATTTTGGTGGAGCGACGATCTTCACAGGGTGGCTAGTAGGGTTCCCTATCCATTTGCTTAAAATTTTTGACTTATACCTATAACATGGCATACTTTTGTTTATCCTAATTATATTTACGCATAACATTATTTTCGCATAAAGACATACGCATTTTTTTAGCATAATTACTCTAATCATAATAATGTTTAAGCATAAAATTCAAAAGTAATCTTTTTTTATAGTATCTCCTAAAATGCTTAACATAACAGCGAACACAAATGCATAAACAGCGACTTGAAAAAAAGTTTGCCGAGTTTGCTTCGAAACTAAACTATCCTTATAATTTGTATGCCTTGTCTCTCAAGATACAGGTTGCTCTAGTTCGAGAGGCAGGGTTCATTACTCAAAATGGTTGCAAAGGAATAATTCTTGCAATATAGCTGTCCGTTAACTGTAATGTAACCTTTTTGCACCAATAAACATTTTATTATTTTATCCTTTATTCACATTATTTCTTATTATCTACATTTTTAAATATTTTTATGAAACATACAAAAATAATTATGCCAACATAAATTGTATGTCAAAAAAATATAGCAAAGAATTATTATGGCAAAACAAATTATTCGAAAACCATTATGCCAAAGTATATTAGGAAAAAAACATTATGCAAAAAAAAGGGATCCCGGCTAGTAGCAGCTCAAGGAGAGTTTCCGAAAACTAAAACAAATGGCAGGCATTTGGTGAGGGACTGGACTCCAGCAGTGGACTACTTTAATCTGATGATGAGTTGATTATTATAAGTACTATCAGGTTGGTATAAATGTCGTTCTGTTTCCAAAATAAACCACCGCCATCCTTTGTAGAGTGTATATTTAGATGAGTTTCTTTTTGCTCACTTCTACTTTTTTGCTCCGTAACAAGAAACTTTTTGACCAAGTTTTTTTCTTTGTTTCCTCATTTGTTTCATGCTTGGCAAAATACGTAAAATATTTCGCGTCTCAACCTGGGCACCTTTTTTGCCTTTTTTACCTTTTTTGCCTGGAGAAATGCTCATGCATACTCTTGCATACTGCACTACCACGGGGAGATAGTGCAGTTATGTGGGACTCTAACCCACTAAATCTGGCGTTCAAATTTTGCGTTGAATAAAATGTTGCATTGCAAATGAGATATATTAATCACACATTCCTTAATTACTTTTAGAAGTAAACAGAACACTGGGTCCTAGCAAAATATTTCAACAATATCTAGGGTAAAAAGAAAACAGCCGTTTATTCGGTTTTATAAGCACTTACCCTTCACAATTTTATATTTACTCGTTTTATTACTAGCAAAACAACTCAAAGTTTGTTAGGAACACAAAACAAAGTCAATATCCAGAAACTTAGACACAACTAAGTTAGTCAAAATTAAGATAAATGTCTTTAATAAACTTCACGCCACTAATATATTCAGAGGTCGCCTCCATATAATTACAAGTATAAATTTACTCAAGGCGGTAGGTTACCGTGGTTGTAAATAAATATATATTAAACCACAGCTTAACGCCAACTTTAATAAAGGGAGCTTAAATCTTTATTAAAAGGAACAAATTTTAAAGATCGTTAGGACTGCAGAAAATATTTGAGAAGAATTTCTTAATTAACTCATCAAATTTCATGAGACTTTCGAGTTTAATAAAGTATTAATTATGGTTGTTTTACGTTTTGTTTCTGACAGATACAGCAGTTCAATATGATTTGATGTTGGGCCTTGATATTCGTATTGTTTTTAGGTTAAAAAAGGTAAAAAAGGAACCCTTATAAGATCACTTTTTTGTCCGTGTGTCACCACCGATTTTCTCAGGAACGGGTGGACCTAGCAAGTTGAAATTTATACCAGATACTGAAGTCTATACTCCCTATTAGGTGTTTGTAAGAAGAGGGTGTAAGAAGAGGGTGTAAGAGAGAATAAAAGAAGAAGAGTAAGGTTTATAGCACAAATAAAGGAAGAAAAGAATTCCAAAAACTAAAAAAAATTAAAGTTATGGTAAATTTTGGTACTTACAAGTTATCGCGAAACTCTAAATTTGCCCATATCTTTAAAACTTAGCCACCAATAAAAATGACACCAATTTTATTATGGTGATATAATGGGTAGGTACGCGCACGAGTTCGATTCGCACTTGTCCGGTTTTTGTTTTATTGTATTTTTTTTTTTTTGGATCAAAGGCATTGAACGGAAGGGGAAGAGATGCTGTAGCTTTCTTTCTAATACACTTTAACTAATGAAATGGTTAATATCCGGTTTGTCTCTCTGTCTTTTTGTAACTGGTTCACGTCTTAACGGGTGAAGGGATTTTAATGAAACTTGGCACGCTGGTAGACCATATTCTATTGAATTAATACGTACAACGCTGAACACAAAGCTGCACGATGCACTCCACGTCGCCAAGGACAGACACACATGGAGAATTATAGTCAGAGAAAAGTTGATCTCCTGTCGGGGGAATCACTACCCTCAGTAATGAGGAACACGACGCGAGGAGGAGGAGACCATATTCTGGACATAGGATCTTTTTATTTTGAAAGAATGTTGCCTTAGGACAATTTTTACCGGGTGAAGCCATTGGCTGAAGCTAGTAATCATCATAGTAATAACATTATCAAGGGTAACATTATTAAATTTTCTCATCCTTAATCCATACGGAAACAGGAAAATACTTAAGTTAAAAAAATGTGCATAATTGGGTGGAATGGTTTCAATCTCTGCCTCTGGAATCCTTTTCTTTTTTCACGTAATAAATAAAAAGCTGACACAGCTCAACTCCAAGTCACATTACTATCCATTGCAGTGATATCCTGTTCGTTGCGGTGCGCGGTGTAGTGTGGTGGACGGGAGAGCCACAGGCAGGGTTGGGGGAGCAAGGGGAGTCCATTTGATTTGACAGCTGATCTCAGCTCGCTCGCTGAGATGCCGACCGACGGCCACTGCGCCGGCAAATTGGACAAGTAACGTTTTCGCACGAAGGAATTACATTCATTTACCGAGGAATCCTTAGTCGGATTCTTTGGTTTAATTATGTAAGAATTTAAATTTTAATGGTAGTTGTAAACTTGTTCCAAACGATTTATATGTACTTAACGCATACTGTTGTTATCTAAAGTAGTATTTTAGAGAGGTAAATTAGTTTCATTGTTTATATCATTTTAATCCGATTGTTAATACTTCTTTCACTTATATAACGCCGAGTGCACGAAAATTTGCACATTGCGGGAAAAAGCCAGTCTTAGAAATAAATATAGTAACATGAAGTGCTCATACATATATTTACTTGAGTTAGGCTAGCATTTGCTTAGTTTGCTCTAATAACAAGCACACCCAACTTACAAGTTTAATTGAAGAGCTTGTTCGGAGTAATTCCACGACAGGGAATTTCGACAGTAACGACCGTATCATTTATAATCTTCTGAGAACTTAGTTGGCACTTAATAAAATCATTTATTTTAATACTGTGTCTACCTAAAGTTACTGTTGATTTATCTTCGGTATCTTGGTGAACTTAAACACTTAGGTAAACATAAACTGCGTTCATAAATCTACCACGAGTCACATTAAGCGACCTCGCGCGCCATCTTGTTCCGGCGGGAGTTCCCTTGATTTGACAGCTGATCTCGGACACCTCCTCCGCGAGGGTACTTTGCATCATAACTGTAACACTGCCAGGATAATTGGACAAGCGACGTCTTTGGGCAGGATAATATCAGTGGCAGGAGGAAAACGTAGAGAGATGATCTGTTAGGCTGAATTCAAGATTTTTCGGTTCACAATAATTATTCAATCTAACTATTATTTTTGGTTAATTAAAGCTGAGCAAAGATTGCTGAATAATATAAATATCTAGCTTCCGCCCGCGGTTTCCCCGCGTGAAAAGTGTTTTGTATACAATAGGATCATTATCTGTGGACACGGTAGTGCCTCCAACAAGTCGAGCATACCTATTTTATCGAGATAAAAACTGCAAAATGTATTATTCTAGACAATAATCTATCCCCGTGCCAAATTTCATCCAGACCCATTCAGCCATTCTGACGTGATTGAGCAACAAACATCCACCCATTCAGAATGTCGCATCCATAAATTAGTAGGAAACAGGCAAAGAAGAGGATCTCCATCGCTCTTATAAGTTACTCATAACTCGTGCAATGTAGTAGTATTTTTACACTGATTTTCCTAACAGCAACTCAAATTTTCCACAGATTACGTCAAAACAATACATGAACAAAACCTCCTTTCAAAACTCATTCACCGTACAGAGATGCAAATACAAAATGGTTTCCAATCTTATTAATCTATCCTGACGGGAGACGTCGTGAGCGAGACAATGCCGCCAGTTGTTACTGTTACGCTATCGAGGCCTAGAACCAGGAGCGGAACACTTCATATCTGATGCTGGTGACAGGCGCAGGCGTCGCCTGGTGCTAAGACACTGCACTTATCTTGGGAGGTGCGAATGAATAACTTGAGATGGTAAATGATATTAACGGTGGGGGAAGTGTCGGTTTCAGTGACGTTGATGTTTCAGATTATCTTGTAGTTAAGGATAGATGTTAAGAAGAAAATATAGATGAAGAAAACAATTTTAAGGAAGAGAAAATGTTTAACAGTAATAATGATAACATTAAGAAATTATTGAAATTGTATCCTAACCCTTTCATAATACATGGACATGCCTAGAGCTATCTCAATTTACCAATAATACCAAAATAGAAGCAAAACCAAATTCCAAACAATCCGTAATTTTAAACTGGCATTAAATATCAGTGAAAGTGTCTACCGCACGCTCTTTTTGATCTTTTAACAGGCTATTGAGGGGGTCGGCCTCTCCCAAACACGACTAAATATATCCCCATAAGTGGCCGATAAATCCTTTGTTAAAACAAAACACGGGTTCCATTGGGTTCCATTGTTCGTCCCTGTGCGCCGTGGCGCGTGGTGGAGGCTGCTTCCGCGGTAAGTATCTATCTCAGACGATTATCTTTAATAGGATCTGCTGCTACTTCGACGAGTTTGTTGCTAAGTGTGATTAACTTGGATACTTTTGAATTGAATGTTATGTAATGTGGTGCATTAACGATATGGATTGTGACCGGTATAAAATAAATCTATAGCTAAAAGAAGTAGGTATTACTATTAATGCCAGAAGCAATTAATTTAATTACGAATTATTACAGATTATCAGTTTGGGTTGATAGTTTAGTTGGTAACTCACGATAGAAGCTAAGTGTTGCCATAATAATGTGCAGCTTATATTGCATATCAGCGTTACAAATTTAGTCATCATAATGTTTATAAAAGTGATGATTTCGTTGAAAATAATTGCGTTTATTAATTAATTCATCGGTAATATCAAAATCAAATCAGCCTAACCTATCAATTCAGCTAGATGCAATATACTAACATTTTGATGAATTACGATTATAAATTGAGAATTGGGAATTGGTCGATTCTGATTTCAAATTCGAAATATGTTTCATTAAATATTTTGACTGATTTTTAATTTAAATTAACATGTATTGTTAAAATAGTGTTTTATTCAACAAGACACCTAGCTACACCGAGCCCTATCTCGAAATAGCCCTCAAGAGCTTACAATAACCAGTTCCCACAACAACAGTCACTAGACCAAATTTCATTTACTCCTTCACATTACCTGCAGTACGACCAACGTTTGCTCCAATTACATATACTCTTTCACATTACCTGCTACACTACGACCAAACGTTTGCTCCGATTCGCTCACAAATGCAGAGGTCACCGTACAAACGCTATCAAAATTTCACATCACAAACAGCATACGCGCTGCCAACATTGAGCAGATTAAATTCAAATGAGATGTCAAATACCAACAGTTGCTTTTGAAATGTTAACAATGGCGCCCAAATAGAAATTCAGTTCCTATCGCTTGTTCAAATGTGCTGATAAAGTATTAACGTGTAGACTTTTTAAATTGTTCAAATATTCATGTTAGCACAGTCAATTGAATGTAAAAAAATATATATCCTTTGTTGGTACAGCTAAAATGGCGAATAGGTATTGTACGGTAATTCTATCAAACTTTGACGTATTTGGCAGTAATTAATGTATCATTCCTGGCAACTGTGGATACTGTTGTCCATTTGTAGTACTGCCTGCCTAGCCTTTTCCCACTATATTGGGGTCGGCTTCCAGTCTAGCCGGATTCAGCTGAGTACTAGTGCTTCATGTGTGTTTCTGTTTTCGTGTGTTGTCCATTTTCCATATCTACAATATATTATGGTTTATAGAATAGAATTGTCTCTCTTCTATTTTGTAACACATACGACTATGTTAGTAAAAAAAACACAATAAACAACTAACAGTGGATTACCATTGCAGCAACGCATAAGTGACCTAGGAAGACACAGTCTAGGAGTTTTTTTTTGTTTTGGGTATTAGAAAAACCAAAATATATATATTTTTTTCACATCTGCAGACCATACCATTTTCAAACTGTAACAGTCCATAACAAAACAAACACAGCTCAAATCTAAACAGTTCTTGAGAAAACTTGAAGCACAATACAAGTTTTAATTGTGGCGTTGTTTAATGACATCGTATGACAAGAGGCTCTCGTGTCTCTTGTCTGTCTGATGCAAATACGAGACAAGCCGCGGTCTCAACTATTGGAGCCTTCGGGAATTCGGCCACGTTTGTAGATCACTAATGAAGCCCAAGTTTTGTGCCACAGTGCCTGTGCTGTGTGTTCTTAGTGATGAACTTTGAGAAAGCTGAATACTGAATGGAAGGTGGCACTGTTTTGATTTGGTATATACTATATGTTGTAGCGAAACGCTACAAGACGTAATTGCCAACACGCCTTTTTACCCGACTGCCGAAGGAGGGTAATGTGTTTATCAGTCTAAGTATGTATGTAAGTATGTAAGTATGTATGTATGTATGTAAGTATGTAAGTATGTAAGTATGTAAGTATGTAAGTATGTAAGTATGTATGTATGTATGTATGTTTGTTCCTATATGGCGTTCCAGAGACCAAACGCGTTGGCCGATTTTGATGATTCATACGTCAATCGATGCGTCTTAACCCTGCGAGTGTCATAGGCTACATTAAAATTGGATAATAGAAAAATGGCGAATTTTGGGTGCCATATTGTGGGGGCCCAATTTTTTTTTTTCTTTTGAACTCATCGTGTAGGGTATCAAAATAAAGGGTTTTAAGAGGTGATTTCAAAAATATATAACACTTGTATGTTTAAATGTATCTTATTCGAAAAAAAACTAACCAAAAAGTTATAAATAAAAAAACTTAATTCAAAAAAACAAAAAACCCGACTGACACAGCATGATTTTCTTCATGTTTACATCTTTGCAATCGGGTTTTTTGATTTTATTAACTTTTTTACTTACAACCTTTTAGTTTTTTTTTTTTAATGACTTTTGAACATATAGGTGTTATGTATTTTACAATGCATGTCCTCGAAAAGAGCGGTTTTCCAAGCAGCCAAACTGTGCGGAAAGTGTCACTTTTTTTCACTAGTGCTTTTTACTTTCCTGTATTTTTTTAATTTTTAACTCCAACGTCAGCCCGACGCATAGAGTTTTTATTATTTGAGAAAAGTTTTAAAAATTAGTTATGTACAGATTATCATTCATATAAAAGGTAAAATAAATCTAATACTTTATTTTAGGCGTTTTTAATTACTCTAGATTTAGATTTTGATCAATAAATTAATTTTAAATATTCATTAAATATGTTTGGCAGAACGTAAATTTTGCTCGTGCCTTATTGCGTTACAGCTATTCGCACATGCGCAGTAGATATGCCCGAGGAACTATTAGTTAAGTTAATCTGTGGATATGCTGAACGCGCTGGAATAAGCTCGCCATTTTATTAATTTATTTATTTCCTCGCACAATGCATAGTAAAATGTTGTATGATACACGTACGTAAGATGATTTCCGACTCGTGTCGATATGAAATGAAAAATGCCACTCATCGGAAATCACCTACCTTCCGCACTTGTAGCATAAATAACTATTTTGTAATCACATCTAAAAACCCTTTATTTTTATATCCCACTCGATTACACACGATACACCAGATTTTGGTCAACCAGCCCGCGAATATGTATCCTTCGACTGCACAGCATGATTTTTTCCTTGTTTACGACTTTTTAGTTCGCTTTTGAAGCAGTCGGGTTTTTTGATTTTTTGATTTAACTTTTTTTATATATTGTCGTTGAATTTTTTTATTAAATTATTAATAAAAAAATTCAACGACAATATATAAAAAAAGTGATGTGTGAAAATATATAAAATGCGGCGTAAAGTTTTCTTCTTTTTTTAACGCTAAATATGTAGGACTCGAATGATTTTGAATGATAGATTTTGATACCTATTTCTAAGTCAAATTGGAGATGAAAATTGTTCCGTCTTCATTAGCTTCGTCTAACTTAAAAACATAGGTATGCAGAACGACAATAGAAACAGGTTTTAGGCTGTGAAAATTGGAGAATATAAAAAAGAACTACAAGTTGCTTTTCATGAGTTGTTCAACTTTGTCTTCTGAATTCCCGAAACACGTAGCGTGACACGCGCACGTTGAGTCGTGGCACGTCACGCCAGCATGGCCCACGCCGCCGCCATGCTGCCGAGCCGGGACGACGCACGTTCTCTGCTAACTGTGACAAATACGCTCACATTTTACTACACAAACTGTCGCGGGTAACATACGTGAATGTGCAGCGTTGGGACCCGATATAAATCGTGGGACTACGTCTTAGTGTAAAATTGACAACAATTAGAAACAACAGTCACTAGACCAAATTTCATTTACTCCTTCACATTACCTGCAGTACGACCAACGTTTGCTCCAATTACATATAGTCTTTCACATTACCTGCTACACTACGACCAAACGTTTGCTCCGATTCGCTCACAAATGCAGAGGTCACCGTACAAACGCTATCAAAATTTCACATCACAAACAGCATACGCGCTGCCAACATTGAGCAGATTAAATTCAAATGAGATGTCAAATACCAACAGTTGCTTTTGAAATGTTAACAATGGCGCCCAAATAGAAATTCAGTTCCTATCGCTTGTTCAAATGTGCTGATAAAGTATTAACGTGTAGACTTTTTAAATTGTTCAAATATTCATGTTAGCACAGTCAATTGAATGTAAAAAAATATATATCCTTTGTTGGTACAGCTAAAATGGCGAATAGGTATTGTACGGTAATTCTATCAAACTTTGACGTATTTGGCAGTAATTAATGTATCATTCCTGGCAACTGTGGATACTGTTGTCCATTTGTAGTACTGCCTGCCTAGCCTTTTCCCACTATATTGGGGTCGGCTTCCAGTCTAGCCGGATTCAGCTGAGTACTAGTGCTTCATGTGTGTTTCTGTTTTCGTGTGTTGTCCATTTTCCATATCTACAATATATTATGGTTTATAGAATAGAATTGTCTCTCTTCTATTTTGTAACACATACGACTATGTTAGTAAAAAAAACACAATAAACAACTAACAGTGGATTACCATTGCAGCAACGCATAAGTGACCTAGGAAGACACAGTCTAGGAGTTTTTTTTTGTTTTGGGTATTAGAAAAACCAAAATATATATATTTTTTTCACATCTGCAGACCATACCATTTTCAAACTGTAACAGTCCATAACAAAACAAACACAGCTCAAATCTAAACAGTTCTTGAGAAAACTTGAAGCACAATACAAGTTTTAATTGTGGCGTTGTTTAATGACATCGTATGACAAGAGGCTCTCGTGTCTCTTGTCTGTCTGATGCAAATACGAGACAAGCCGCGGTCTCAACTATTGGAGCCTTCGGGAATTCGGCCACGTTTGTAGATCACTAATGAAGCCCAAGTTTTGTGCCACAGTGCCTGTGCTGTGTGTTCTTAGTGATGAACTTTGAGAAAGCTGAATACTGAATGGAAGGTGGCACTGTTTTGATTTGGTATATACTATATGTTGTAGCGAAACGCTACAAGACGTAATTGCCAACACGCCTTTTTACCCGACTGCCGAAGGAGGGTAATGTGTTTATCAGTCTAAGTATGTATGTAAGTATGTAAGTATGTAAGTATGTATGTATGTATGTAAGTATGTAAGTATGTAAGTATGTAAGTATGTAAGTATGTATGTATGTATGTATGTTTGTTCCTATATGGCGTTCCAGAGACCAAACGCGTTGGCCGATTTTGATGATTCATACGTCAATCGATGCGTCTTAACCCTGCGAGTGTCATAGGCTACATTAAAATTGGATAATAGAAAAATGGCGAATTTTGGGTGCCATATTGTGGGGGCCCAATTTTTTTTTTTCTTTTGAACTCATCGTGTAGGGTATCAAAATAAAGGGTTTTAAGAGGTGATTTCAAAAATATATAACACTTGTATGTTTAAATGTATCTTATTCGAAAAAAAACTAACCAAAAAGTTATAAATAAAAAAACTTAATTCAAAAAAACAAAAAACCCGACTGACACAGCATGATTTTCTTCATGTTTACATCTTTGCAATCGGGTTTTTTGATTTTATTAACTTTTTTACTTACAACCTTTTAGTTTTTTTTTTTTAATGACTTTTGAACATATAGGTGTTATGTATTTTACAATGCATGTCCTCGAAAAGAGCGGTTTTCCAAGCAGCCAAACTGTGCGGAAAGTGTCACTTTTTTTCACTAGTGCTTTTTACTTTCCTGTATTTTTTTAATTTTTAACTCCAACGTCAGCCCGACGCATAGAGTTTTTATTATTTGAGAAAAGTTTTAAAAATTAGTTATGTACAGATTATCATTCATATAAAAGGTAAAATAAATCTAATACTTTATTTTAGGCGTTTTTAATTACTCTAGATTTAGATTTTGATCAATAAATTAATTTTAAATATTCATTAAATATGTTTGGCAGAACGTAAATTTTGCTCGTGCCTTATTGCGTTACAGCTATTCGCACATGCGCAGTAGATATGCCCGAGGAACTATTAGTTAAGTTAATCTGTGGATATGCTGAACGCGCTGGAATAAGCCCGCCATTTTATTAATTTATTTATTTCCTCGCACAATGCATAGTAAAATGTTGTATGATACACGTACGTAAGATGATTTCCGACTCATTAACGTGTTTTACTTCTCTTAACTTTAATTTGAGACGTTACTAATATTATAAATGCGAAAGTTTGGAAGAATGGATGGATGGATGTATGTTTGTTACTCAATCTCGCCAGAACGGATTAACGGATCGGAATGAAGTTTGGCACACGGACAGATTATAGTCTGGTATAGCAAATATGCTACTTTTCATCCCGGACATATGTTCCCTTGGAATGATTTCCAACTTTCACGCGGACGAAGCCGCTGGCAGAAACTAGTGAGCACATAAGGCAATTGCCTTAGAACTCATCAGCGAATCTTTTGCGTTAACAAACAGGACTTGCAATGCCACATCTAATAAAATTCCCTTCACAAAGAACTTAAAAATTTCCAACAGCGAGAGTCAGAGTCTCATATCGCGATCGCGCGATATCTCGCAAACTTACGGAGCTAGTTTAATGACGTGTCTCGCATCCATTACTCAGATTCTAGGCGAGCGTTTAAAGCTTGGCTGTGCAGCGCCATCGCGCAGTGGAGTGGCTCTGCGGATGGCGGCACGATTAGCAATTCCGATGCGCCTGTGTTTACTGCTCTTCAGTCGCTCTCAGACATGCTCCGTGTACTTCGTCTGCTGGCTTCAAGTTGCAGCGCGTTCCTTGAGATATGCAGCTGCGACATCTGCGTATGCAATGAAACAAGCAATATGTTACGCTAACTTATGGTTCACGAGGTTTGAATTACGAAGCTGTGTTTGCAATTCTTTGATATTTGGAACGTGATGTTTCTTTCATTTGTATTTTTTCCTGCATAGGAGAACTCTACTTGGCCTACTCCGTAGTTTGTACTATGTTCTGGTTTTGTTCGTGTATATAACGCGGTGTATAGATTTGAATGCAGCCGCATTAGATTTCCGCTTCTATTCCAGCTCCACCACTCGCTGGAGTCTGGTTTTTTCTAATTAGTCTTGTAATTATAACGCATGTGTCAGTTCGTTTTCCTTTGCAGAGTAATTGGAGCTCAAACTCTTTTGAAAAGTCATGAGATGCGAAATTTCAGTACTGAATAAATGCGGCTGCTGCGAGTTCCATAGTTTCATTGTAGATGGCTCTATATTTTGTGCAGAGTGAACTCATTTTTCACAGTCAAGTCTCGCTAGTTCCGCGAAGGTAAGCCTTTAATTAAAGTTATAGAGTGTATACGCGAGACAACCATTAATTTGGAGACATGTAGTTGGCAATACGTAGGGACAGCAGTGGTGGCCCAGTGGCCTCGACTTACGTGTCGGAAAAGGACGATGAAGTATATGATACGTAGCTAAACTTGTTATACCAGCATCATAATAATGTAAGTTTAAAATATTGATCCGAATTTTCGGACATTTACGAATAATGTTGTATAATGTTATTTGCATGTTCAACACAAACATGTCGGATATCAAACTGGTTTGTAAATTAAATTATGTTATGACAGGCTTCCCGAACAAAGCATGGCCGCAATATGCCCCATTATTACTTTGATTTAATAAATAATCACAAAATGTATCGTGGATTAGCTGTTGTGTAGTTTCCGACATGAAAGTACTTATTTTAATCAGAATTTTGATCTAGAATATTACTGAAAATATACGTACATCTATATATGTACAAATCAATGCCACTTTTCGTTGTAATTTTATAACTCACTAGCTGTTCCCCGCGGCTTTGCTCCCGTGGGCCACCCGACAGGACCCGTTTTAGGGATTAAAAATAGCCTATGTCACTCAGGAATAATGGAGCTTTCTATTGGTGAAAGAATTTGTAAAATCAGTCCAGTAGTTTCGGAGCCTATTCGGTACTGTATGATATTGGGCCTTGGATACAAGCTCTCCACCAACGCGCGTTCAAATGTCGCGCCATTTACTGGACCGAACTGTTCTTATCGGTCACCAATAGCTGCCGGTGCATCGAGAACGCCCCCTGGCGGAGGCGGACCGAATGAACTGTGATAGAACAACTTTGATAACCGGCGCGTGCGCTTTTAATTATCTAAAAAACCACTGTAAAAACGAAGAAAAAGACATTGTGTGTGCTTGAAATAGTGTCCCGGGACGTGCATCATCCAGAACCAGTCCACGTGAGTAGAGCTTACCATCTTCTAAGGCCCAATTAAAATTATTTCTGTTCACGTTAGCAATAGCGCCTACAGGTACAAACAAAAAAATCTTTCCTCTTTATAATAATGGTATAGAAGAACGGCGTCACCTATCCAAACCAAATGATGGAAGATGGTTTATGTTTTTTTTTTATATTGTTGGGTAGTTAGGGTAGGGTAGTTATCGTTGGTTGGTATCAAGTTGACGGGAGCGAAGCCGCGGGGGTCAGCTAGTACATAAATAAACTCAAGCCTTTTTCCCATGGGGGTAGGCAGTAACTACAGAACGCCACCTGCTACGTTCCTTACATACTTCTTTTGCTTCACTCACATTCATACATCTAGTCATTCACACACGTCGGTACTGAAAATATGTAAATAATTTATCTTTCGGCTCTTTTGGACATTTTTTTTAAGAAATTTTCTTATTTGCCGACGAAAGTATTGACTACAATTCCTGTGAAAATATTAACACAGTAATTGAATGGATTGCAAATTGGGTACTTTTAAGAAACTTTTGATTTTAAAATTAAGTAGCACAAAATTATTATATCATAATATCACGCCAGTCAGTATTAACCGAAGGCTTAGGCAGAGGGTCACCTATAAAATACAGCCCGCTATGTTTGTTGGATTCAATTTCCGTATTGGGCAAATTTTTATTCGGTTTTTCCATCTGGAATATCTCAGTAGCAGCACAAAGTACGTAAGCGGCGGCGCGCCGGTAGCAGGCAGGAGTTTGGATTTGTGCTTGAATGGTGGCAACAAGTATAAAAAAATATATAATAAAAAAAAAAATACATTAAAATTAGATGTCAAAGTCACAACGACACGTCAAAAAGCTGTCTTATAACTAGTCAAATAACCCGCCCCTAACTGTTCCCGGGGCAAAGGCGCCCATAACGCTTGCTTGCTTTAAAATATAAAATTATATAGGTATGTATTAGAAAGAAAGAAAGAAAGAAAGAAAGAAAGAAAAATATTTATTTGTGACCCGCACAGGAGACACGAGAAAATAAGCACACACTTAAACAATATTAAAATAAAAAACCCTGTGCGAGACCAAAAAGGCTCCTATCTCAGCATGTGCAGCGATATCCAAAAAAGGTAATAACGCTGCGCTGATATTCTGATAGGGCCTACTGTTGATGCCACGGACACACTTACGGAAACAGGACTTATAAAATAAAATAAAATGGAAGAATATATAAATAACAAACAAAATAGAATAAAACACTGAAGGTGGGTCAAAGTAAGTGTAAGTATAATACAAATATATAAACGCGATGCTCAATGATCATTTGTCGAAACCATAGACAAACGACAGAGCGCGCGGACCAAATAGTGGTTTATTAAAAAATACGGAAAGAATCTATGGTCGGCTGTCAAAAGAAAAATATTATGTAAGTAGTTTATGTTATCATGTTGACATGTTGTTATGAAATAGTGTAAATGAATAAGTGTAAATAAACCTGGCGAAAAGAATTGCTAATTGGATAAATCAGAGTGGTGTGGATTTAATATGTGTGGTGTGGTGTTTGCAAGAAAGTTCATAATAAAGAAAATGGGTTAAAGGCGGTAAACCTAACCGCGTGCAAACCACGGGTAAGCTTATCTTCCGGATTCCTTTTGCTGAAGTAATAAGTACTGCTTGAATTTAGTACTAAATGTTCCAATCGTTTTTATAGCACGAAACGGCGGAGGAAGATCATTCCAGATACGAGAGGCAGCGAATTTGAAACTTCCACGGAATGCTGCAGTTCTGTGTGACGCCAACAACAAGTAGGCAGAAGCTCTCGTTTTGACCCTATTTACATCGCGCGACCAGGTCAATTTACCGAACAGATAGTCTGGTTTTTTTGTGAGAATTGTGCCAAAGAGCAGGGTAGCCAGATGCAGCTTTCTACGATCTGACATTCTCATCAAATTACCCTTATTTAAAAAAGGAGTTACGTGACATCTAGGAGGGATGGTAAAACAAAATCTCGCACAAGCATTCTGTACTCGCTGAATTAACCTTTCACTTCTACCTAGAATGCACGCCCCGTACACAGTGTCAGCGTAGTTCAGCTTAGATAAAACTAGTGTTTCACAAAGCAGAATGCGCATATCCACACTTATGTAGGGACGCACACGATACAGAAGCTTAAGCCTGTAAAAGCAGTTGCGCACAGCCTCCATGATGTGTGTCTCAAAGTGCAGGTGCTCGTCAAACAGTAACCCAAGATTACGGGCTTCCCGGACCCTTTCAATGGAACACCCGTCGATCTTCAAGTCCAAATTCCCATTACCCATTTTAATTAAAAAATCTCTTGATCCCATTAAAATAAATTTTGACTTAGCTGGGTTCAAAACTAAGGCGTTTCTCATAGACCAAGCCGAGATCCTATCAAGATCCTCATTCAAACTTTTTACAGTGTCAACAGCCTGCTGGGGATGAAAAGATAGGTA
This sequence comes from Orthosia gothica, assembly GCA_949775005.1. NCBI lineage: Eukaryota > Metazoa > Arthropoda > Insecta > Lepidoptera > Noctuidae > Orthosia > Orthosia gothica. The sequence continues at coordinate 1,445,382 of OX459063.1, read as the reverse complement.
CATCTGCAGGTCATCAGCATATAAGTGGAACTTGGTGTTGAGCAGGCAGTTAATGATGTCAGCACTGTAAAGAATGAAGAGTAGCGGGCCCAGGATCGATCCCTGCGGTACACCCCTATTCACGCACTTAGGACCAGAGGATTTAACAGCTCCATCACTGTCGCTCGTTACCTGGACAAACTGAGAACGGTGAGTCAAGTAACTCTCAAACCACTTTACTGTCTCAGGCTGACATCCATAATAAGTCAACTTCGATAGGAGGAGTGAGGTATTAATAGAGTCAAAAGCACGCGAAAAATCTAGTAAGACCAGCAGGGTACCCATGCCCTTATCTCTAGCTTCAAGAATATTCCCAACCACATCAAGAAGAGCTGTGGCTGTGCTGTGCCCCTTGCGAAAACCCGATTGAACAAGCGGCAATATGCTGTGTTCCTCAAGGTAAGACCGAAGCTGGTTAGAGACAACCTTCTCCAGGACCTTGGAGAGGCATGGCAATAAACTGATCGGGCGAAGTTCTTTTACACTGGTAGGATTAGAAACTTTAGGGATCGGTCTAACTATTGCCAATTTCCACAGATCCGGGAAAGATGAGGTGGTGATGGAACGGTTAATGATGGCCGTTATAGCTGCAAGGGTCCGAGGAAGGGTCATCATCAGCATCTCAAGAGAGATATGGTCACAACCCTGTGCATTGGACTTGAGACTATGCAACAGCCTCAGCACCATATCGTCATGAACAGGCTCAAGCTGGAAGTGACTGTTACTGAATCTGTGGTGCTCAAAGTACTTCAGGTCAGCAGAAGAAACCCTACCGGTGCCAGGCACGTCCAAAAAATGTTCATTGATTTTTTCTGGGTTATTACAAAAATGAGGTGATCCGTGATCTGGTTTATTAGAGATACTAGTGGCTATGGTAGATTTGATGTGCTTCCATAACTTCTTAGGTTGTTTAATGTTTTTATTTATGTATGTTTTAAAATATGCACGTTTCTCACTCTCAACGGCAGCCCTAACAATATATTTGAGCTCTTTATATGAGTTGACATGACGCAAGGATTTAGTGGACTTGGACTTTATGTGGCTCTTGTCCCGCAATTTCATCATTTGTTTGATAGTTGGTGTTATCCAGGGGCAAGACTTTTGTTTTATTAATACTTTTTTAAGTGGTGCATGTAAATCAAACAAGTTCCGAATAAAATTATTAAATGTTTCAACCATGCAATTCACATCCTCTAATCTTTCAATGCATTCCCAGTCCATCTTATTCAGGTCCTCGTTAACACATTGTCAATTACATGTGACAGCTCGTGGCTAAATAATAACAGCCAAATGGATCGATCTTCAAGGTTAAGCAACTCTTGCTGAGGTCGGTCCGCGGATGGGTGACCATCTTTACATAGCGAGTTTCTTTCGTGCCTCGGAAAGCATGTTAAGCCGTTGGTCGCGCCTGTCATTTGAAGATCTTCAAAACAGTCGTTACGGGTCGTCAGCAGGCAGAGATCTGACGCCAATCTAGCCATGAGGTATCGTGTTACCCAGTTACTGGGTTTTGGAGGTCAGTTAGGCAGTCGCTCCATATAAAATACCGGTACTCAGCTGAATCTGGTTACACTGGATGCCGATCCCAATATAGTTGGGAAAAGGCTAGGCAGATGATGACTTTAAAATATAAAATTATTTATTCTCAAAAATATGCCTTCCAAATCTTAACTTCCAGTAAAGGCTGTACTATCTACTAATATCGAGGCGCACACTCGCGCTGCAGTCGGCGTACATATTAGATGGTATGCACTCATGCATGAGATTCTGTTTGATCTGCGGCCGCTCCGATTGATTGATTCATTAGTATCTGCATAGAGCGCCCACTAATCAGAACTCCCGCGTACTCGGCTACCAGCCACTAGTCGATACGAAATTAATTACGAGCTATTTTAACTCAATATTAAAAACTTACTGTGATCGTATACTGTAGTCTTGTGACAGATTTAGATCAGCTGTCGCCTTTATTTTGGTCCTACTTACATTAACATCGCGCTTGGAATCCCCGATGGGGTAGACAGAGATGCATCTGTATAGTACACCCATATTGCCCTAGTCCTTACTTCATCTTGCTTTAATTTTCAGAGAAACTATTGAAAAGTTTGTTTATTCAATTTTTTTTACTGTTTCGAATTTAAATTCCTTATTAGTTTACATTACAACCGATGAGTCGTAGCCCGTCTGAAGTTAGCGCCAAGTGGTAGCGCAGAACATACTTTACGAACCAAGTGACTGTTTTCTTCACGAGTGTACTTAAAGTTCGCAAAACCTATTTCAGACGTGACACGACTCATAGGTCGTTTTGTATTTGTTTTTATTCGTAAATGTATTCCAGTATAGAATTACTAAGGTATCTTAGTCTTATTACTTAGAATACGAGTACACATAACACTAAAACGAACCTTGACGATAAACTACAAAACATTATGCCTATCATGCCGCACGGAGCCAGCCAAATAACCAACATTTTTTATAGCCGGTCGTCCATTGAGCAGCTGGTAAGCGTTCCCCCTATTGTTGTACGAGCCCAACCCGCAATGTATCGCTCGGCAGTCAGCGCTGTTGCAAAATTGATGCGACCTCAGAGCCAGGGCTGGCGCTTGCAAGTTTCATGTCGATGACAGTTGAATTATGCAACGCCTCGAATGAGATGTTTTTGGAGGATGGTCCAGTGACCAAGAGTGCCAACTCTGAAGGATGAGTGATTGTATGCCAGTCAGTGGACGCTGAATAAATGTAACTGAATGTGTTCTGGGCTGATTAGGTGCCGTAATTGGTGTTGATCAAATTATAATCATCTTCCTGCCCTTGTCCTGTTGATGTTAAGTGGAGTCGACGCAACACGTTTTCTTCTTACATACCGTCCTGTCCCCCGTCACGCCATCACTGAGTCCCTTTTCTTTCCTTACAGAGTCCATCCATCTTTTCTTTGACTTTCCCTTCCCTCTCCATCCATCCATTTATAACACATTTATATTCATAACTCTTTTTGTAACATACGTTTCATCCCTCCTCATCACATGACATACATTTTATAATCAAATTATAATATTAACATTATAGTTATTTATGCTACAAGTGCGGAAGGTAGGTGATTTCCGATGAGTGGATAAATCGACACAAGTCGGAAATCATCTTACGTACGTGTATCATACAACATTTTACTATGCATTGGGCGAGGAAATAAATAAATTAATAAAATGAAATTAATAAAATGGCGGGCTTATTCAAGCGCGTTCAGCATATCCACAGATTAACTTATAGTTCCTAGGGCATATCTACTGCGCATGTGCGAATAGCTGTCACATCGTAACGCAATAAGGCACGAGCAAAATATACGTTCTGCCAAACATATTTAATGAATATTTAAAATTAATTTATTGATCAAAATCAAAATCTAGAGTAATTAAAAAGCCTAAAATAAAGTATTAGTTTTATTTTACCTTTTATTTATTTATTTATTTAATACTAGAAGAACCAACAGCTATAACAGATGGATAACAATTGTTTAGGAGACATAGAGCCAATTACAGGTTTTCACGGATAGAAACAGAAAAAGTAGTAGAAAACTTAGGATCACTAACAAGCACGATTTATATGATTAAATAAAAAACCGGCCAAGTGCGAGTCGGACTCGCGCACGAAGGGTTCCGTACCATTTTCGTAAAAAACGGCAAAAAATAACGTTTGTTGTATGGGAGCCCCCCTTAAATATTTATTTTATTTTGTTTTTAGTATTTGTTGTTGTAGCGGCAACAGATATACATCACCTGTGAAAATTTCAACTGTCTAGCTATCACGGTTCATGAGATACAGCCTGGTGACAGACAGACAGACAGACAGACAGACAGACAGACAGACAGACAGACAGACAGACGGACCGCGGAGTCTCAGTAATAGGGTTCCGTTTTTACCCTTTGGGTACGGAACCCTAAAAAAACAATAAGAACTAAACACTTTTAAAAAAGTCAGCATTCAGCCGAGTGCGTGCCGAATAGGTTTTAGTGGTAAATGGGTCAAATGAGAACTCTTTACAAAGAATATTAAAGTCCTTACTCGCTCGCACCATGTATGAATTTCGCCTGTAGTTGGAATAAGAAAATGGAATGGAGATAGGCGGATTAAATCTAACCGATCTCTTGGGAACATTGAATCGCAGTTTATGCAGGAGATCAGGACAATCAATCTCGTTAGAAATAATTTTCAAAAGAAAGGTGCAATCTGCTAGTCGACGACGATTTATAAGTGGTTGCAAATGAAATTTCTTGCAAAGATTTAAGTAATTATCAGAATGATACGGTATATGCAGCCGAAAACAAAGAAAGCGTATAAATCTTTTTTGTATATTTTCAATACGATCAATGTATTTGCCATAACAAGGGTTCCAAATTTGTGATGCATATTCGAGGTGACTTCTCACAAAAGAGCGATAAAGGATCTTAAGGGTCTTGGCCCTCTTGAAACACCCTGCGAGTCTCATAACAAAACCCAGTGACCTCGAAGCTTTGGCTACTATTTGCTCAATGTGCACGTTGAATAGAAGTTTGGAATCATGATATACACCTAGGTCGCGTACACCATCGCATCTCTGCAATAGCTGCCCTTTAAGATTATAAGTTTTAGGGAGAGGAACCCGTTTTCTGCTAAAGGAGATAACTGAGCATTTGACAGGATTCAAATCGAGTTTGTTAATCAAGCAATAATCATCCAGTCGCGCCAGGTCAGATTGGAGAGCATTCATATCATCAACTGATGATATAGAAGAAAATATCTTCATATCATCAGCAAAACAGAGTAAACTTGAGTTGTGGAAACACGAGTCAATGTCGCTTACATAAATTATAAAAAGTAACGGAGCCATCAAGGAACCTTGGGGAACACCACTGGGAACTGAAACCCAGCTCGACATGTAGTTACTGATAACAACAGCTTGAGATCTGTTTTCAAGGTAAGAAATGAACCAACGAAGAAGATCCCCCCTAATACCGTTGTTAAAAAGTTTTGATTTTAGAATATTATGATCGATTTTATCAAACGCCTTACTGTAATCAGTGTAGACGACATCGACCTGCGCCCCATTGTCCATACTGTCCGTAAGAAAGTCATTGAGCAAAGCCAGATTAGATACTGTTGAACGGCCCTTAAGAAATCCGTGCTGAGAAGGGCTAAATGACTGACTCAACGCTGCGTAAACTTGGCTGTAGACCACCCTCTCGAAAACTTTAGCTAATATGCACAATTTGGAAATAGGTCTGTAATTAACTATTTCGTTTTTGTGCCCTTTTTTGTGCACCGGAGTTATAAAGGCAGACTTCCAGATTTGGGGAACAGAACATGAAGAGAGCGATTTTTTAAACAATAGAGATACTGGCAAGGCTATGGTTTTAGCGCACCCAATCAGAAACTTAGGTGATAGGTAGTCCGGACCAGCAGATTTAAATGGATCAATTTCACTAATAAGCTTGACTACAACATTAAGGTCAATCTCAATTGAGTGAATATCTGTGGTTATGTTGGGATTTATCACAGTTTGGGGAGGACAATGAATAGTAGGGTCATCTTTGTTATGATCAAGAAAAGTAGAATGAAAGTGGGAAGAAAATGCGTTACAAATAGACTCGGGAGAAGAAACCGTGACATCACCATACTTAAGGAAACTGGGCATTGCATTGGACTTAGATCGCTGCTTCACAAAGCTCCAAAAGCGTTTAGGATTCTTTCAAGCCTCTGTATCAGCTAAGTAGTTGGTGTAACAATCTGCTTCAAGTTTATTAACCCGCTCACGTAAATGTTTGAAGGTCGCCTCGTCGGAAAGCCTGCCATACGTCTTAAATTTATGAAGATATTTAGCCTATAGCTTATATGAATGATAATCTGTACATAACTAATTTTAAAACTTTTCTCAAATAATAAAAACTCTATGCGTCGGGCTGACGTTGAAGTCAAAAATTAAAAAAATACAGGAAAGTAAAAAGCACTAGTGAAAAAAAGTGACACTTTCCGCACAGTTTGGCTGCTTGGAAAACCGCTCTTTTCGAGGACATGCATTGTAAAATTATTATTTTTTATTATTATTTGTAATTTGACAGGATTATTATTATTACTACCATAACTTTCCTAATTAAGGATGTACTATCAATCTTGAGTGGTGGAATGTTAAGTTAAAGGTTCCCACCACAGCAGTTATATTGCGGCCAGCGACTGAGTTACCTACACATAAAAAAACATTGTAAGTTTTAACCTGAGAAAAACAGCTTCTACAACCAGTTTGAACCACTAAATTTAAAACATATTTCATTTGCGCAGCTTGCATGCAAAATTACTCAATTACTCGCTAAGCCACACATTTCATGCGATGGCGTCGACAAACAAGTGATGTATTAAAGCGAAGTATGCAGGTGTTGTGGGGCGCAGCACCCCAGGAGCCCTAGGTACCACGCCCCGGCGCCCGGCGGGGCCAGACCATACGCCCGGAAAGCAATTAGAGCAACTGAGACGTGTAATGAGTGACGCGACGCCGCCGCCACGCTGCGTCTACGCTGCGTTTACGCTGCGTTACGTTGCGATGGGTAATGCGAACGGAAAGTATACCCTCCTTGATATAGATATCTAGGTATTGTTGGATGGTTCGGTTGGTAATAATGTTAAACAAAACAAAGGAAAAATCATGAATTAAATGAACTTAAATACTTTTTATTTAACTACTAGGCACTAGTACTACTAACTACTACAATAATGCTATAAGAATTTTATATAAAAAACCAATAAAAATTCTGTTACTAAACTTTTTTAAACATTCAAATCATACGCGAACTTCAATCTTACCCTTGGTCCCTGCTTCACCCAGGGGAGATGCGTGTTGATTTTGCAATCAATTTCCCCAAAAGAAGTGCGGCTGAGGTCAAGTATGGAGATTGCCGACCCGGGCTCGGAACCTGACCCCTTTAGAGAGATGGTATAATCTACCCCTTGACTCAAGAGATAGGGGTTAAGATTAATATTTGCTCTCACCAACCATTTACTTTGAGTTTTACGATTCGTTTTCGTGTCATTGTTTCCCTCAGAAAAAATATGTTATGTGTAGTGAGTTTCGGACATTCAGAGTATTGTCCTTTTCATCTGTATTTTCATGAAGAACGGCATTAAAATTATCATTACCGTACTGCACCTACGTGGGATATATTTACCTAAATACTAACGAGTTTGTTAAGCCCACTCATTATAATAATAGTTGCAACAGCGCAGCCTCATCGCATTCCCTGCACAATTGGAACTACCGCGATATTATCACAATGCAACCGCATCAGAGGGCTTATAACAAATTACTGCATAAACTATGCGAGTGTGGTCACACAAAAGCTTTGCTAAACCACGAGTACATAAATAAACATAACATCACGCTTGTACTCCTCGGAAGGTTAAGCAGCGGTGAACCTGTATATAGTACACTCAAATTTCGATAGTACACTCAAATTGACGTCACGGTTGGCGTAGTTGTTGAGCGATTGGCTGCTGCGCTGCGTGTCGCGGGTTCGATTCCCACATGGAACAAATATTTGTATGGCTTACAGATAATTGTTCTGGATCTGGGGGTCTTGTGTATGTGATTTTAAGTGTTACAGGACGAAATTCCTAGTATGTGGCAAAGTTTAAAAAAAAAACTATAGTACACTCAAATTTTTATAGTACACACAAATTTATATTAAATACTCTCAAATTTCGATAGCACACTCAAATAACTATATTACACTCAATATTCTGTATTACACTAAAATTTCTACAGTACACTCAAATTTCCCATGGTGCACTCAAAATTCTATAGTACACTCAAATTTCTATGGTACACTCAAATTTCTATGGTACACTCAAATTTCTATAGTACACTCAAATTTCGCCAGTTATGTTTAAGTCCCATAGCAGAAATTGTGACTCCGTGTTGGTACTAAGAAATTCCAGATGGAAAATCCCAATGATACTTAGTCCCACCCGGGAATCTAACCAGGTCATCATGAGCAGTAGCGCATGCGACCACTATACCAACAAGCCAGAACTACTTATCATCAACAACTTCCTGCCTTTGTTCCATGTTACTTGGTGTCAGCGCAACACCTTTTCCACTTCCATACCGTCCTGTCCCCTGTCACGCTATCACTTGCTCCCTTTTCTTTCATACCATTCCTCACTCAGTCTTATCTTTGGCCGTCCCATCTCCATCCATCCACATTTATATTCATAACTCTTTTAGTAACATGCGTTTCATCCCTCCTCATCACATGACCATACCAGCAATATTATTATTGTGAGCCAGAACAACGAGCATTCACAACGTATCGTAATATTACACTGCATTCGAAATAATATCACGTTCATTATACCGCTGCAATTAACATAGCGTAATGATATATTTCTGAAGTTGATCCGCTTTGAGAGTAAAATGTTGTTTGCGCTGCAATTTTAAATTTCCGGAGTGGAGACAAGAATTAACATGTAAACTGGAAATATTTTTGATGAATCTCTCCAGGATTTAAAATTTTAATTATTTCAAAAAATAATGAGTAGAGAATGCAGTTTTAATGTAGAGTATATAACACCGAACTACAATCGAAGTAAAACCAAATATATAACTATGTATAGTCACAGCAAATATTTGTACCTAGTTGAAGTTTTAAAACTTTAAGTTAGCGTTTATAAACTTTTAGTGTTAACTAGATAACTTACAAACAAAACTGTTTTATGGTATCAAGTTTATACTCTCAAGGGGAGTTGAGACTCTGTAACAAGCTCCATATTGAAATAAGCAAAAATGTATGATGCGCAACAAAGCAGAACGCTGGCTACTTGTGAACTAGTCGAGTTTCCACCAACTCTCAATGTGTGCCACAAGTTAAACACTGAAGCGGTTCATATTAAACTTCAAATCAATGATGGATTGTTCAACTTTGACTGAACGTCTATCTGTACGTATAGAGAATAGTCGTTCTAGGTATAAACTGCGATGTTATAATGGCGAATAGTTAAACATTATTTAGTACAGTAAATCTCCAAAATCCAAATCTCGTACAACACATGCATCCAACGATCATGCAGCATCATGAGCAGGTGTTGTAAGAGATTTAATTATAATCTTTACCATTTATTGACCCTAAGATATAGCCAAATGCCTAGTTTAGGATTCACCCCATTTACAATTTGTCTAATTTAATCATGGCAGTCTTTAATAAAGAGTAGTTATCTTTATAAAATAATTATTGGCATTTCATTTAGCGATAGATCAATAACTGTACCTCAACTGCCTAACCTAACATTTGTCCAGCGTTGCTTGGTTTGGTTGACATTCAAAAGTGCCGCTTAATGGCCTAGTTCAAATAAATATTTTTGACTTTGACTCTAACCAGATGCAGCTGAATACCTGTAATATCTACTGATACCATACAACAAAGTTTACAATATAGGTTCTGTATTTTTCAAAACGGAAACTATTATAAACAAAAAAACTGCTGTACTTGTTTGTGAGGATGCCACGCTATGGCACAAATTGCCCACTACGCTCGAAGCATTACATTTTTGAGTGGCTCTAATTGCCTCCGAAGAGCGCCAGTGAAGCTATTACAACATTGTTTCTTATGCTGCAATGAGCTGAACTGTGCGATATAATAACCAATGAAGTTAATGTATTGTTAAAAGTTAATGCTGCACTGAAGTTATATTGTCTTGTTTCATTAGTTTATTTTATATCGTGATACAAAGTGCAATCTGTTCTAAGACTTGGCGTTATTGCTATTTTTATTTTTGGGTCGATTAGACTTAAATTTTGTCCAACCTGTATGTAGTCACCCGGATAGCTCTGTAGTTGGCTTCGTTTAAATCATGAAAGGCGCAAGGGTTGTGCAAGCTGGGAAGGAAAGTATGACTCAAATTCAAATTACTGTTGAGGGTAAATTTTTCAATGTAAATTAAATTACATAGGCAAACACACGACATTTTTTACTTAATGTGTTAAAAATAGACAAGTATTACACAAAGTTGATACAAACATCAACAAACTAACACACACTTTACCTAAAAACATAAACAAAACCGCCGCAACTAACACAGTAAAAGTTTACCACGTAAATGTGTGGTGCAAATCTCAGGCGGCAGCAGTTTCCGTTGCACCGCGCGTTGTGGCCATTATACGTTTGAGTGGCTGTAATTGCTTTCCAAGAGGCTCTGAGGCTAGCAGCGAGCGTTAGTTGCACGTTCAGCGTGCAGTGTTCAGCTAGATACTGGCGGAATTACTCATTTAGAAAGCTCTGTTTATGTATCGTTCGAGATGATAGATGATGGTCATTATCATTGTTTGCGGTCATGTGAGATATTATTGTTAGATTTACTTCGATATCAAGAGGGTTGCTGATAATAATAATGTTAGCTGTGAAAATTAATTATTTGTTTTTTTTTTATTTATTACGTTTTCTTAAAAACTAGCTAGATATAATATTATGGAGTTAATTGTGCGTGGTTGAGTTCTACCATATATATAAAATAGAGAGGCAGAAGAAAACGTGTTGCGCTAGCCCGAAGTAACTTGTAACAAGGTTAGGAAGAAGTAGTATAAAGACAGAGCTTTAAATTGGATTGAAGTCAATTCTCTAAATTTCTAAGCAGTCTGGCATTAAATATTAGATATTATAAATTCTAATTAAATTAAATACCAACGAGTAATTAACCCTTGTCTGTAGACCTTAGTCATAAGGTGCTGACATCTAATAGTTCAGACACTTATCACCTAATATTAGAGCAGTAAGTAAGACCTGTATTAGCATAAAGCGAGCGATGAACACGTCACCACAATTATATCGCGGGAACATTCCGCTTGATTTACAACGAAACTTAAGTCGCACCATTTAGCATATATTCCTACACGCTTTATAATGTATGATGTCATAATCTCGTTTAGGGCAAGATAGTTTCTATGAACAAAGTAAAGTATCTGTAACAACCAATTTCTCTAGATTTCCTCCAACTATGTTGGTGTTGTTGGGGGTCTGTTGACGCCTTCCAGTCTAGATAGTTTAATTTGATATATCAAGAAACAGCTTCTTTTAGAAATAGAAAATCGAAAGTTATCGCAATAGGATATACTCTCGGGATCAAAATAATCATATGTTTTAATTCAGGACCAATCCAATCAATCAGTGTCAGAATCAATCCGTGCACCAAGTTTCATCTAAATCCGTTTAACCGTTAAGACGTGAAAAGATTACAAACAGACGAAAACACAGACAAATAGTTACTCTTGAATTTAAAGTTTTGATTCTATGTATGGATTGTTGAATCCTTTCTTCTAATCACATATAGAATTATTCTCATAGCCGATTGAATACAGGGTTATTCTTTGGAAAATCTTCGGTTGAACTTTAGAAAATTAATTTTGAATTTCTAGTTTACGTCGCAAAACAAGGTGAGTTCCATGTTGTATTGTGTTTTGTCATGGAGCTCCAAAGCAAAACATAATGATCCAAATCCCGTCATAGGTACCATAACATTATCATACAAGCTTCAGGCTAGTTAACAACATGCTCTCCAAAGGCAGCATCAGTGCGTAAGTAACAGGTATTAGCTAGGCCATCGTCCACATTATTGACCTATTTCCTATATTTTGCACAGGATCATAAACTACTGTTGGAATCTCAGATCAATACCTCTGCCTAAACTTTGCCCAACTTTGTTTGCGTCGGCTTGCTTCCAGTCTATTTTTAACCGACTTACCAAAAAGGAGGAGGTTCTATGTTCGACTTCTGGTATGTTTTTTTTTTTTTTTTTTTTTTATGTATGTTCACCGATATCTCCGTCAATTGTGGACCGATTTTAAAAATTATTTTTTTGTTGGAAAGAGTATATTCCGAAATTGGTCCCATTTTAATTTGTTAAAGATCTGATGAAGAACTTCGGAGATATACAACAGAATTCTTCAATAAATAACGGCAAATCATTCGGGATTGCTTCAATCGCATGTCTGTTTATTTTTTATATCATTTCATAACATAACATCAGGCCCGTATACTGAAAGGGGTACGAAGAACTCTAATTTCACCGGTTATGTTCAAGTTTCATGTTTTTCGAGTAATCTGTTCTGGCGTAATAGGTACTTACTAAACAACTTACCTATTAGGTAGGTATAACTAAAAAGGGAAAAATAAAAAACTACCGACTTCCAAATGAAAAACTATAAAGTGAAAAATAACTTTATTTTTGAAAATCGGTGTCCATATCGCAAATAATTAATTGTCGACCACATCATCGCTTACCATCAGGTGAGATTGTGGTCAAGCGCGAGCCTATAGGTTATAAAAAAAAAAAAAAAAATGGTATCTACGAAAGACACCGACTTCCAAAAATAAAGTTATTTTTCACTTTATAGTTTCAGTTTTTCATTTGGAAGTCAGTAGTATTTTTTTGCAAAAAAGTTTTTTTTTATTTATTAGTCGAATACCAGTGTTTTACAGGGAGCGAGCGTCTATCAGACATCCATAACCCGGATAACATGATAACTCTTGTCAAAAACGGTGTCAGATTTCAAGTTTCTGCCTACTCGTAACGATAGTCAAAGATCTATAAATTACAGCACAGATCAACAGCTGAAGAGGAAATTCGGACAGAGAGCTGTGACTGAATTTTTCAAAAATATATATCTCGTGTTTCTATGTTTTTCTTTTTTCATTTATGGTTGTTTGTAGACTAGACCTCTGCTGACAGCGCAATTTTGAGCATCTTTTGAGGGTTCTAAGGCTTCTTATGATAATCTATCATCAAAAAGGAAAACATAGGGGCAAGGTATATATCTTTATTTTCAATATCTTTTAAATTGGTCCAATATTGGAGAAGGAAATAGACGACAGCCAAACCTCGAATTATGACGTTTTACTTAGGATATTTAGTCTGATGTCTGCAACCGCATTTTCTCTTAAGCTGTTTTCCGAAGGACGGAGGTATCTTGGTATGTAATGGTTCTCATCCACGGACTGACATTGGCAACTGTTCCTTAGCCTCGACAATAAACCTGTGTGCTTGTTATTATTTAGTTTCGAGCTCTTCAGAATGATATCTCAGACCAAAAGCTAAAAATAGTCCAAGACGTCGTGATAAATGTCTATTTTCGTGAGTACGTGGGGCGGATCAAGGAGGTATTATAAGTCAAGATCTTGTTACGTAAGGATAAAGATGATATTGCTAAAACTTAGCTAAAAATATACGAGATGCTCAAAGTTATTCTTCATTGAATAAAATTAGGAGTAGTCTCTTTTTATCTCTCGATAACAATTTTTGTACTTTCAAGGATATGTTTATCCTTATAGATAATATTTTCATCTTTAATTCAAGTCTGAGTTGGTATCGGCTGTACTCTAACTCTACTCTATAAATTAATATTATTGTAACTGAAAATCCCACGCCATTTGTCTCGATTCTCAGCAGCCGAGTTCCACCAAAATTAAGACAAATGGCGTGCGATTGGAGTGGCCTGTGTCCAGCTGAGAACTGCTTTTGCCTGATGATGATGATGTTACCGAAAAGTGAGGAGTATTTTATTGGTTTTTCAAGAAATAAAAAGGTGCCAAGGAAAAGATGGACGGAATTTGTGAGGAATTATAATTATGAAAAACAAGCGCATGAATTATATCATAACGGTTAATTGCCTGAAGGCTGACAATGGAAGAAGAAAACGTATTGCACTGACCATGTGTGATGTCATCAATTTGATCCTATAAATGCCTCAACTTGCACTCATCCCCTGTGACCTTACAACACGACCCCCATCTAAGGAATTAGCCTTACACCGTAGTATTCAAGGAAAGTCGCAGTAATGCCGCTAACGCTGCAATAACAGTAGCCACGCAGTAACCGGCCGTTCCGACCAATAACAGAACGTCTGCCGCACTAATAAAGGTATAACGTCCGATGGAATCAGCGGTGGACTGAGTGACGAGGAAAAGCGGGCAAAAGGGCCCGACAAGTTAGTGACACTCAACGATAGGATTGACATTGCGCTATCGAAATGTCATATGTTCAATACCAAACTTTATAAACCTTTCGTAAGCGTTATCGCTGATAGAATGTCCGATCGTCTAGAACCCAACGAAAGTTAAGGCGGCCCCGAGCAAAACGCCGCGCAAGCCGTTTTGTGTGCTGTTTTTAGGAGCTATCTATTCGTTATTTAAAAAGAAATATCAATTAATAAAAATACATTAAATTTCTACATAATATTGATTCTAAAATGGTAGTTTTTTTTTTTTTAAATGTTGTATATATTTCACTAATCAACTTCCAAAAAAACATAAAAATGAGAAATAATTATTGATATTATGCATCTCCTCGTAAAGTGTTCATTGATTATTTTTTGTACAGTGCAACATAAAAGAGTAGAAGTTTAATATTTGGGAACTAAAAGTTTTCATTTTCTGGCAACATCTAAAATGAGTACTTGAGCTGTCAATTCATCTCGGTCGGTTTCGGTTTTCGTAAGAATTTTAGTTTTTGTGTGATATTTCTGTGTGTGGATAGAAAAACAGTGGAAAAACGTGAATTCGGTAATTCGTGGAGGTGCCCGTGATATAGTTTACAAAGTTTATATGCGGCGTATAGCCGAATTCCAAGCTGGAAAGTTTCTATCCAACTTAGAAGATGTTTACCATCGTACAGCAGAATTTCCTGGTAAGTAACTATTGAAAGTTGCACTAAACGTTAATTACAAACGATTAATACATTCAGGGAGCAAAATTTTCGAACCAAATATCATTTACAATTTATTTGTTTACCATTTTTGAGGTTATGCTAAGATAAACAAATAGCGTTGTAGTTATAGCGCGACTTAACAACGTTGATAGTAAGGCAACAAAAATTAATGTAATTTATTTCGGAAACGATTTTTTTTTTTTGCTATACCATATTTATCGATGCAATTGACCTAATCGAAAGAATCAATTTTAAAATATACTAGCTGTTCCCCGCGGCTTTGCTCCCGTGACCCACTCCACAGGCCCCGTTTCCGAGATTAAAAAATAGCCTATGTCACTCAGGAATAATATAGCTTTCTATTGGTGAAATAATTTTTAAAATCGGTCCAGTAGTTTCGGAGCCTATTCGGTACAAACAAACAAAAAAATCTTTCCTCTTTATAATATTGGTATAGATATAGATTAACGTTTATTTACCGCGGAACTTCTTTCATCGGACTGACAGTGATTTTTTTCTTTGCTTGTTGTAGGTGTTTCTGTAAGCACAGTGCGCAGAATCGTGAAACACGGCACTGAAAACGGTGGGAAATTCTCAACACCAGCTAAACACAGAAAGGGTCGTCCCCCAAACGTATTGGACGACTTCATATTGAAAGCAATTGATTATTAAAAATACTTATTTTTTTTGAAGTTGTTGTTTTATTACTACTACATAATTATCAAATATTTAATAAACATACTTATTTAATATATTTACTAATTATTTATACACAATAAATAAATAATATTATTCAAGTATCAAGATCAGCTGGGTCGTACTAACTGGGTTGCTATCTGAGCGATTGTGGCGCCCTCATTAAATTTCTACACTTTTATGTCGCACTGTACTAACACTAATGGATAGACAATTTAATAACGAACATTTTTTAACCGACTTACAAAAAAAGGAGGAGGTTCTATGTTCGACATTATGTTTGTTTTTTTTTTTTTTTTTTTTGTGTATGTTCACCGATATCTCTGTCAATTGCGGACCGATTTTGAAAATTCTTTTTTTGTTTGAAAGAGTATGTTTCGAAATTGGTCCCATTTTAATTTGGTGAAGGTCTGATGAAGAACTTCGGAGATACACAACAGAACTCTTCAATAAAAAACGGCAAAACTCTTGGGATTGCTGCAATCGCTTGTCTGTTTGTTGTTTATACCATTTCATAACATAACATCACGCCAGTACGCTCTAAAGGGGTACACAGATCTCTCATTTCACCGGTTATGTTCAAGTTTCATATTATTCGGTTAATCTATTCTGGAGTTATAGGGACCTTAATAAACAACTTGCTATTAGGTAGGTAAAACTAAAAAGGGAAAAATAAAAAAACTTTTTTGCAAAAAAATACTACCGACTTCCAAATGAAAAACTACAAAGTGAAAAATAACTTAATTTTTTAAGTCGGTGTCCATATCCCAAAAAATGGTACCTACAAAAGACACCGACTTAAAAAATTAAGTTATTTTTCACTTTGTAGTTTTTCATTTGGAAGTCGGTAGTATTTTTTTGCAAAAAAGTTTTTTTATGTAGAATTTTTTTTTTCAAAAGACCAAAATTCGATTTTATAAAGATTTTATTCTAAAATCTGGGCGTATTCACTACTGTAATTCATGCGCCACCAGTGCCGCTAGACCAATAGGAACGCTCAAATCTCATGCCGATTTTTTGGTCAGGGTACCGTCTTAATGTTTAAGAAGAAAGAAAAATTATTGCAACTGCTATACTTGAACATATGTTTATGAGCCATTTTATGTCCGTGCAATTAAGAATGTCAGTAACCAAATCAACTGGATATAAGTCGTCACTACTAGTTACTCTGGTAAAGTGGTGAGTTGTAAAAAAATAAGTTTATACATTCCAAACTATTAGTTAGGTAATGACCATTACTTAGTTATAAGTTCTTCGCCACGAATTTCATTTTTGCGGACGAAATCTGCAATTAGTAAAAGATTTCGACTTTAATGCTTTTAGGAAAGATTTTATTAGGTACTAAAACTTGAAGCACGAACTTTCCTCTATTAAGACCGTCATTGATATAATTGGAATCATTTATCGCCGTCTTTTCCTTCTTGGCCCACCCCAAATCCCCTTTATACCGCACGTAGTGATATAAATAGAGTAGTGTTTCGTAATTGGTGCTCGCTGTAATTACAGCCTAGGGCTAAGGCTAGATATTACGTTTGGACCCCGCAGTACGCACTACCTCCACCCGCATCTAAGTGTGCACCAAACTGTGGATAACAGCACGCGGACCCTGTAAAAATATTAATAGGCCATTTATTGGTAAGGTGGATAAGCGTAGAAGCACTTCAGTGAGGTCGATATTGCTTTATTAGCTAGATTTATTTAATGGTAGATTATGTCTGGCGTCCATTGTTCCCCGGATGTTAATGAACACAGAGGAAGCTTGGATAAAACTATTGAAACTGACATTTTCGTTTTCACAATTTAATGTTAGTAAATCCTTCTGCAAAGTTTGAGTTGACAACTAGACATTATAAACACAACACAAAGTTTTAACACAAATGAATAGTTTAGAAACTTTTATTCTCCGAGTTAAAACCTCGTTTATTTGAACTCGCACACCAAATAATGCGCTATCGCAATTTTCTCACTCAAGTGACTGCAAAACACTTTCGTGAAACAACTCAGTTCCCCAGTAAAGCAGATATATAGGACTCACATACACACTCGCCTCTTTTGCACAAATTAAATAGCTGCCTTTGACCTTTACGTGGAACGGGTAAGCACATCGTTTTGTCGTAATCTCTTTTCTCCTTCCTTCATCGTCTGAACTCCGCAGTCCCGGTGTCCTCGAACACAATAAGGGGCCACATCAAAAATCCAATTATTATTTAATAATTCTATGAAGATTTAAGGATTTTTGCTGTCTTTTTTATTTATGGACGTTCACCATTTCCAATAATTGTTGTCAACTTCGGGTGAGAGATCGCCTTTAAATTAATTCCAATAAAAGCGATGGTTTTATGGGTTTTTGAATATACATATGTACTTGAAAATGAGTATCAATCAACTGTGATTTGGACAATAATAGTACCTACACCTTCTCTTAGTGAGAAATTACTGTAACAAGGGCGTTTTAGAGGTTTTTGTGGTTATAAAAAAGCTTGTCCATTGCTCTAATGTTGAGCTCAAGTATTCTTCGGGATTTTATGTGGCATATATCCAGGCTTAGGCTTATCTTAGGCTTAGTTTGAATCTGGACGGCAGAAGTTGGTAAAAACTGTTTTTTTTATCATTTTAAGGGTTCCAAAGTCAACAAGGACCCTTATAGTTTCGCTATATCCGTCTGTCCGTCCGCAGCTTAGCTCAGAGACTCTTAGTACTAGAAAGCTTTAATTTGACATTGATATACATTTTTTTCGTGTTCCTCCCATAGACGTATAGGAGGTTTTTTTTCTCGTCTCTCCCATAGTGTGGGGTATCGTTGGACAGGTCAATCAAACATAGATCAATTTGCGTAAAATTAAGATAAACTCCCCCGCCAGTGAAATGGTTGCTTTTGGCTATGTGAAAAAAATCACGAAAGTAGTTTATAGGTATAACTAAATTAAAAGGAAAACTATCACAGCTAAGTAGGCTTTACAAGTTTACGAGCAATAGTCGATCAACTTATAAAATGTACTTGGAACAGTAAAAATTTTGTACAAAGCCATTGAAAATTAACATAGATAACTTTGTTAGCTGTGTAAAACAGAAAGTTGCTTATAACCATTTAAAATATACAAAAATAAAATGATAACATCTTTAATAATAATGATTTCTAAAGTAATAATGTTTAAGCTCGAATAACGCATTGGAGTGGGCCAAGTCGTTGGCAGTACCGGTATATCGATAGATACTCGATTTCATATTTCGAAAAAATAAGACTTGGATTTTTTTTATTTTATTTGAAGGCTTATTTATAAGGCTATCATATGTACTTTTGCCAGCAGTCAAGATATAAATTAGGTACCTAATCCAAATAAATCAAACATTATCCTTGTCTCTCTCAAAAAGCGCAGTCACTCAAACTATTCCACTGAAAACTAATCAGTCAATAAGTAACACTTACCACCAAACAACATTATCACATAATTAACACTAACTCGTCCAAGTCAACACCGGCTCAAGATACACGGTGTTACGATGACGTCACAAGTTCCCGCCGAGCTGAAAGTTCCCAAACTAATTAAAATTATAAACACGGCCGTGTAATCTCGGCGCCGAGATTTGATTACGTCATAATTCCGCTAAGAAAGGGCTGGATGGATTAAGTACAGTACAAGTTTGGACGAGGCGAGCAGTTCGCTGTATCAGCTCAGCTTGTTGATGAGATGTAGGAATTCCTTCAGTCATACAAGTTACAAGACGGGAAGGATTCTCAGTATTATTTTGATGTTATCATTGTTAGAACTTTTGTAACTTTATTTATCTGCAAATAAATCTTTGACTTTGTTTGTTTTCGTTATCATTCAAAATAAATTAGGCACCTAATGATCACTTCAGGTTTAATTCATGAAAAATAATTCGTCATGTCACGTCTCATCGTATAATCAATATCTGACTGCACAGTCAGCCTCGATCGGTCTCACAATGGATCGGGAATATCGGTATCCTGCAAAAGGAAACTATGTTTTTTCACATTCACTCTTAAAGCCATCAAAATAAAGTGGAAAATACCAGAGCAATTAGTTTAGTCTCCATTATTCACTCGGAGCAGGGAAAGTTCCAAATGCCCGGGATGCGCCGACACGTCAGCTTGGCTTAAATATTTGTTTTAATAACAAAACTATTTTTCCCTGAATTGGTCCGAACTTTTAGTTCAAATATGAATTTTGTAAAGAGATGCATTTTTTGTAGTGGAAAACTGTGCGTGTAGCAAACTAAAACTCTCTTTTAAATTGGACTGCGCTCGTTTTGTGATTCATTTAACACAGTTTCATGAAACATTTGGATTGCCATTCCCATAGGTAGAACTTTTACAATATTACCTTCTGTTCTACATTTTATTCTATCCAAATCTTTTACAACTTTAAAATCTCCATTATAACTTTAAGATCTCAATACAAAACAAACAAGAATATTCCCATCTTCCGGCCATCGATACAGCCGGGCGTCCGCACTAGTTGTCATTGTCACAGCGACCATTACTCTTCGTCGCGATGGACTGACGGGCCACCGGACCCCTCGTTGTAAATCCTTATTATAATTTGGACTTCGCTGACGTTATAAATGGAAGTTTATAAGTCGCCAGAAATTCCACGTGTAATGTGGTTGTAAAATGTATCTTTAGGGAGGAAACAAAAACAGAATTAATGGATTGTTTTCACGCATATTGAAAAAGTTTGGGGGAATATGCGGATGATGGTCGAGGATACTAACTGCTCCCCATAGACTTTAATTTGTGTTGATTTTAGCTGCATGTGGAATTTGGTATGTTCTAAAAAAAGCCGTATCATATTGCGAGATTGTGTTTTGATACATATACATACTGTAGAAGGCGTTTTTTCTGTTCTGTGTATACATACATTCCTACAGCAGATTTATGTTCGCCGATATCATGGTAATAAAAATACTATACAAGTAAAATTTCATAATTTTAAAAACCCCCGGCGCATTTTTATTTCATGCTACATAATTTATCTAGTACATAGTAGATACGTTTCGATCGGCAATCTATTGAACACGTAATTATGACACGATATCTTGCGAAAACACCCCGATTCAAACAGTAAAACGGCCCATAAGTTTTGAACGGCTGCACCGATTTTATTCAAACATAGCCAAGAACACTCTCGACAAAATCACCTTTCAAACAAAAAAAAAACTAAATCAAAATCGGTTCATCCGCTTAAGAGCTATGATTCAACAGAGAGACACACAGATACACAGACACACCGATACACAGAAACACAGCAACACACGACAAACTTATAACACCCCTCTTTTTCCGGCGGGGGTTAAAAGTCAAAAAAAGGGAAAAGTCCTCATCTACGTGATATTGTCGTGATATTTGAACGACTTTGCTCTCTAAACAATAATCTTGTTTGAAAACGTGAAAATGAGTCACGACCGATGTTTTACATCTACAATTCAAAACTATATAAATACGGGTAGAGGAGTAAAGTAATTAATGGAAACTATCTGGAGGAATTTAATTAATTTGAAATAATTTAATGTTGACAGAGGCTCCATTGATATAGGTCGCGGGTTGAACAAAACACAGCTGAAATAATTGGTAGAATTAATTGAACAGACGCGGGTTCCTCATTAACATCTCTCCGTTTATAAGTAAATACGCGTGTGTATCCATATATCCATTTCTCTTGTGTATAAATAAACAAAACACAGAGTACGTACGTTATTTAAAGACCAATTAAAACAAGTAAAATTTCAAAATTTAAAAAACCCCCGACACATTTATCTTCGGAAACACCTCAATTCAAATTGTAAAACGCCCATAACTTTTGAACGGCTGAACCGATTTTATTCAAACATAGCTAAGAACACTCTCGACAAAATCACCTTTCAAACAAGAAAAAAAACAAAATCGGTTCATCCGTTTAGGCGCTATGATGTCACACACAGATACGCAGATACACACGTGAAACTTATAACACCCCTCTTTTTCCAGCGGGGGTTAAATAGAATACGTACGTCGTTAAATGTCAATGTTTAAGGGCTCTAATATCAATTTGGTTCAACTCAACGTTAAAAGTTTTCGTTACAACTAGGTGGGCACTAAGTAATTTACGTTCTCTTTTTTTTATTCTAATGGGTAGGTACCTAAATTGACTTTTACCATGAGTGAAAAGTGAATTAAGTGTTTTTGATAAAATTATTACACCTCAGTATCCAACGAAAACCTCAGGCACATACATATTCGAAATTATTTCAATTCATACATATTCCCAAAGGCACAAACCCTTTTAAAGGAACATATCAAAACATCCACATTCATATCCATAATGTTAAATATTGAAAAGAAAACTAGAAATCGCCGGTCAAAACGTGGAGAAATGTAGCATATTAAGAGTGTTCCATCAAATATCTCGCATACTTGCCTGCCCGATACCACCGCGCACCGCGCTGCCATCTAGACCTATCATTCCATTCCGTCCGAAATTCCACTTAAAATCCTTATATATCGCACAATAGCCGTCTAGGATTCCACGAAAACAATTTAAAGTTAAACAGAGCCAGTAATATTATATGAGGCTGGGCGGGAGTGACGCCGGGCGGCGGCGGCGAGGCGGTGCTGCGCGGTGGCGGGAGGACGCTGCTCAACACTTCATTTTAATTTAGGGGGAATAATTACTTCAAACATTTTGTGTTTTTTCTTAATTATATTAATAAGAAAATTAGGTAATTTTTTATCAAGTGTCCTGAGAAGTTTATTGAGATTTAATGGAAACACTACCACTAATGTAGGTGAAGGACAGTAATTATTTTTTAACATGGCCTAATTATTAAGTAAAGCTAGCTAAGCCCAAACGTTGACTATAATAGCAATACGCATCGTTGCGAACATCAGTGTAGAAATATCATCATCATCAGCCTATAAATGTTCCCACTGCTGGGACACAGGCCTCCTCTCTGTGAGAGCGAATGGGCCGTAATCCCCCACGCGGGCTTAGTGCGGGGTGGTGGACGTCACATGTCTTCGAATTTTTGGTTCTAGGACATGCCGGTTTCCTCACGATGTTTTTCTTCACCGTTTTGAAAGCAGTGGTGTAGAAATAATTTACACAAAGTTAAACGCCTGCCTGAGCTCGAACCCACGACCTACAAACTTGTATGTCGCGGCCGATACCACTGGGCCACCACTGCTCTCTCTCTGCAGAAATATAGAGGATTGAAATACAATTCCGCACTGAGCGCAAAACGTCAGGCAATCTGCGGTAGCAAACTGCAGGCGATTAATAGTGGCGAGCGACGGCTCACGAACAAAACAATGTTTTCCAAATAGATTGTTAGAAAAAAACGCCTACATTTCACGCTAACACTGAAGCCTATTTGGAAGTAGGCAGGAATGCGGTCCAACGTTCCACCAACGTTAGGCCAATGTACGGGTGTAACGCGAGTGATAAATGTCCCCAAAATATTTGTGTACAAAACTTCTGTGAATCTGTGTCCACAATTCACGACACAATATCCGCAAGGTGGGTCGCGAGATACAGACCAAACAATTATTACTGCAGAAAGAAATTATCACTCTCGAAAGTTCTGAAGCAAAAAACTATTTGGATTTCATTAAAATTTTAGTCGAGCTGGATGAGAATAAAGTCGAGCTTTTTATAAACCTTGTTTTAAAACTTTTGATTAAAATAAAGTTCTTTTATCTAGCTGAAAGTAAGTGCTCGGTTATTCAAAGATTGCGACAATGTAGTCGCAAATGTTTAGTGTTTGAACGCTTGTCCTGTCCACAATTGTTCTGCTTGGTTACAAGCAGCACCATGTAGACAGGACACATCTATTTAGTTGACTTGCA
Source organism: Orthosia gothica (assembly GCA_949775005.1). NCBI lineage: Eukaryota > Metazoa > Arthropoda > Insecta > Lepidoptera > Noctuidae > Orthosia > Orthosia gothica. The sequence continues at coordinate 1,422,089 of OX459063.1, read as the reverse complement.
GATGATCGTGTGCAAGTGAAACATTAAAAATTTTCACACTGTCACTTATTAAGCTATAAACCGTTTGTCTATCTTGATATTTCCTCCTAACTTAATCACCAAACAAATATAACTCTTTTAAGAATATCCTACAAGATAGTTATCTGATGCATGTTACAACCGGATCATCATTAATCAACATCCTGAACGATCATTAGTAACGTGAGCATGAGCTAGTTTAGCGCATACAACGTTATCAGTGCCTGACTGAGACATACTGATAGAGTGTTCCACCGTATACTATATGCTGGATTGTTATTAGTGCAATGCTGTCAAACAGCGTTAAAATTTAGTTGTGAGCTGTTAATATGTCCAATAAAAGTGGAATAACAGTTCTCTTGAAGCTCACTTTACCGGGAGCCGCAACAGGAGAGGATTATAAGAACAGCATCTTCATTCCTTTTTACCCGACTGCCGAAGGAGGGTGTTGTGTTCAATGTGTTTATCAGTCTATGTATGTATGTATGTATGTAAGTATGTATGTATGTATGTAAGTATGTATGTATGTATGTATGTATGTTTGTTCCTATGTGGCGTTCCAGAGACCAAACGCGTTGGCCGATTTTGATGATTCGTACGTCAATCGATGCGTCTTAACCCTGTGAGTGTCATAGGCTACATTAAAATTGGATAATAGAAAAATGGCGGCTTTTGGGTGCCATATTGTGGGGGCCCAATTTTTTTTTTTCTTCCAAACCCATCGTGTGGGGTATCAAAATAAAGGGTTTTAAGAGGTGATTTCAAAAATATATAAAACTTATATGTTTAAATGTATCTAATTCGAAAAAACTAACTAAAAAGTTATAAATAAAAAAACATAATTAAAAAAATCAAAAAACCCGACTGCTTCAAAAGCGAACTAAAAAGTCGTAAACAAGGAAAAATCATGCTGTGCAGGCGGAGGATACACCAGATTTTGGTCAGCCAGCCGGCGAATAGGTATCCTCCGACTGCACAGCATGATTTTTTCCTTGTTTACGACTTTTTAGTTCGCTTTTGAAGCAGTCGGGTTTTTTGATTTTTTTAATTATGTTTTTTCATTTTTCCATTCATTCTTTGCCATTGTGTCAACATCCCACTGAAATTTTGACCATTACTGCCATACGCATACTGTCCTAAAGCCAAATGCTTATCAATTGGGTTGTTGAATTTAAAAAAAAATACGATTTTTTTAATTTATTTCGAAACTTTACATAACTTAAATTATGTTGTCGTTTCAAAAAACTCTTAAATATTTTTTTTTTAATTTATTATAAGCAATTGAAAATCGATAAAATTTTGAATACAACCACGTGACTACAAACGGGCCACAATTGGTCGCCATGTTGGTGACGTCATAACGTTCAAGGAAATCATGATACTATAGTGTCAACTGTACGTAGATTGACTAAAAATATCCGAAAATTAGTACAAAAATATTAATAAACAACAAATTTTATTTAGTCATGTGTGATAAAGGATTTATAAAGGCTAATGTCGATAATATACCCACCTGATGGACGAATTGGAAGTTTTGAGCTTAAATAAAGTAGTCGTAATAAATAATACGTGAGAGTGGACCGGTGTTAGATAATGTTGTTTACCAGGTACATTAGGAAACATAATTGTCATAATGTAATCGTTTTTACATATAGGTAGGTGATATCGGTGTAAAATAAAAAGTAAACAAACACGATTGGCGCGAAACTTTGACTTTGGTTAACAAAAAACTTCATTAGATACCACTAAATATGATACACATACACATAAAATTTTTGGTAATTCCCATTATTTACATATCCCTTAATAGAGGAGCTTGTGGCTAAATAATAACAGCCGCACTGTTCGATCATCAAGGTTAAGCAACGCTTGACGAGGTCGGTCCGTGGATGGGTGACCATTTCAACATACCGTGTTTCCTCCGTGCCTTGGAAAGCACATTAAGCCGTTGGTCCCGGCTGTCATTTGAAGATCTTTGACAGTCGTTATGGGTAGACAGAAGCTTGAGATCTGACACCAGTCTTGCCAAGGGGTACCGTGTTACCCAGTTACTGGGTTAAAGGCTAGGCAGATTGACAATATCCCTTAACAATATTGAACACTAATGTCTATATTATATATTTACAAACACTAAAAAGTTTGTAGAACAGAAACGTAAAAATATTAACTTGGTACTTAGATTTTCGTTACACTAATTCTTCAGTAAATATCTCTTAAATACGTTGATCGTTTCTCACAATTCAAACAGAAATGTTAGTTTTACGCCTATATCTGTCATTTAAGTATAAAATAATGAATATATCACCATAAACAAAAAATCATATTTTCAAGTTACGTAATTATACAACAATGTCAACTTTGCTCGAAAGTTCCCTTAAAAATTTACTATTCTCAGTCTTTAATGATCAAAGTAAGAATTTAATACGAATCTGATACTAAATTAGAACAAGATAACAACAGAATTAACACATTATAATTGGAATCTAGTTAGACATAGAACATTGCTTAAATTTTGTAGATTGCTAGGTACCTACTAGGCTATTGCGCGAAACACATATAATTGGGATCTTTTTGTAGTATTCGTACATAATGGTACGAAGCAAGCACGATAACTTTTAAGGTCGATATTTATGATCAATATATTCGATATTCATCAATATATATTGACGATAATAACAAGATTGAATCGGTTAAAAGTCAAAACACTGTATCAGCTATGTGCTACAATGAGTAGAAATGAACGTTGTGACGTCACACGGGCTCGGATTTGTTCGGCAAACTATCGGGGTGTTTTCGGTACTGGATTCAAAAATATATTTTCAATTGGATTTTACTTTGTAATTACAGTGAAAAAAAAAAAACTAAAAATAGTTTTGTACGGAAACTTATATATGATCTTTTCATTTTATACAAAAAAAAAATTGGTTCAACAAACCAATTATGCCGACGAGTGATAATCATGAGCTCGACAAAATATTTTCAGGGACTCATAATTTCATGCTATTCACGTTTTAGATTGTTTTACTCAGAAGCTTAACCGCTGTCAGTACTTCCCTCAAACTCCTGTCGAGCAATATCATTCAAAACGTTTCGCCGTCAACCATATCCATTGCATCACGGGGCTGGTACCGACGTGGATGTGGAGCGACGTCGTGCGACGCCGCGCGACTGGCGTAGCGAGCACAATGCCACTCACGGGAGACGCCGAGTGATGCGCGCCGCGCGTGACGGACGATATTCAGTGATATGCAGTACAACCGGATTTATTCAAATACCTCCGTTCGGTCGGCTTCCTTACTTATTTACATTAGCTTCCACATTAATTAAACGCCACTCTCGTAGAGGTGTGTGCTACAGTTAACTCGCATTACGGAATTAAATGCTGCTGAAAATGTAATGTGCCGAGACGAAGCGGATTCCGCTGGAGTTTACAATTATAAAGATATCGAAATCATTGTTTTCAGATACTACATTGTGTGCGAACAAGGTTACTTTAAAGACGCTGAACATGAGCAATAATTCGCCTCTTTGACAAAGTACCTAAGAATTTTGTATGAGTAGCTTTATCTGAAAATTTTCATCCTTTAGATTGCGCGCAAGGTCCAGGTATTTCAGCGAAAGAACACCAGAACAAGTAATAAAACAACCCATCATGTCGCACAAAGCGTGCATCAACTTAATAGCAAGCAAAAACGTTTTCCAAAACAACATTTTGTAGCAGGCGTGCTTCACGTCGACAATGCGACAATGGCTTGTAATCTGGCACCCAGTTACACAGTGTCGTATTGTGTTTGCACTTCGGAACGGTTCGCCGTTCGCAGTGAATTTAATAAAGGAGTAAATCCGACAGACATCGTTAATGTTGGAATGGGAGTCTTGAAAGAGGATTAGAGGTCCATTCACTGCTCTAATTTGACTCCTTGTTACAGACGATTGAAGTGGTAGGTAGGTACCTGGGAGTGGCTCGTCGGCTAAAATTATCAGACTCTCTACGGGGTTTACTCGTATACCCGCGTTGGTAAAGGATTTTCTTAAAACCAATCGCATTTAATTTTCTGTAGCTCAAAACAAATAATCATGAATCAGCTGGAGCTGAATCAAAAATGTTTCCGCTTATTTATGAAACTTTTCACAAGTTATTACCAAGTGATTTTTCAGTCATCTTAATTTATTTGATCGTGAAATTATATTACCAAAATCGTTACAATTTCGAACATTTAGCTGCGACGAGGACAGAAACTCGAGCACAGATACAGTCATAGTCTGATGACGCATATTGTCACCGATTGAGTTTGAACATCACAAGAACACTTTGTTAACGGGAATTTCTCTAAAAAATCATTTTCGCGTTCTCGAGATTTTTCCTTTTTGACATACGCCTCTTGACCTATTTCGCCAAGGTAAACGAAATCAATTTTACTTGAAGGTGTACACTCGTGAAGCTCTTTGAATTTCCTTATTATTACGTTTACGACTCACGTGTGAGAGAGGCTTGCGAGCGTCGCTGTCGCCGTCGGTGGGCTCGACGAGACGCCACGATTATTGGGCACAGCCGTATTCGGCAGTGTTCGGGAATGATCGGTTTCCGTTACGTTTTTGAGTTTAAAATCCTTTTAGGCTATGCTTTGGGCATGTACGGTAGATACCTACGCATTGGGAAATTTTCAGAAGATTATTTTGAGAATTCAAACGTTATTTCAGTACCCGTATATAGTAAATTATAAATCCTCAGAGATACTGCACTCATATACCAGTTGCTGGTTATTTTAATAAAGTCAAAGTCCAAATAATTTATTTAAATAAGGCCATAAAGCGGCACTTGTGATTAAAAAAAAATATATATTATTGATTCTACTTTCCATTCTTATAGGTAAATTGTTATGGAGAACAACGGACAAGAAACTCCAGTCACTCCATACAGTTCTATCTCCTCACTTTTTTTTTCCAATGACCTCTCGTCTTATCACCTTAATGCTGATGATTTGCAAATATATGCCCAGCTTCTTCCAGCTTTATAATTGTACCACATTAAGGTCACATACTCACCCTCCTACATACACTCACTCATCTACACTCTACACAAAAGGAGGTCACCACTTCACCACTTTACTTTTATTGTTCTTTAAATTTAATTTTTTGTCTGCTCCTAGTTTATGTATAATTTAATATAGGTAATGTATATGCAGGATTGAACTTATCAGCTTTTAAATGTATAACGGAAGAGCACTGTTGTCTGGGATACAGATATTAAGTTATCTAGTTCAGACTCAGACGTCTTGTAGAATTTTGGTTAGCTTAAGATCATAAAAATTGTTTCACATTCTTTGTACCTTGATTAATTGAATTGAATAAATAAATTTATTATTATTATTTATTATTATTAGCTTCGGTAGAAAAAAATTCTGAGGCAGTTAATATGATCAATAAAGATTAAGGTCGTATTTCTGAGTGTAGTTTGGCCCATGGTCTCAAGCTTAATCCAGCGAAGACACAAGTCATTGTTGTCGGCAGTCCTATAATGCGCTCAAGATTTAACTGGTCGCAGCGCCCCCAGATTGTTTTGACGGCTCAGCTATTCCAAACAGCGACTCAGTGAAAGACCTGGGTATTTTTACTGACAGAGAATTTTCGTGGGGTCCTCAGTTACAGAAGGGGTTTTTACGCAGGCTTCGTCATAACCTTCCAACTGCCACCAAAACTGCACTTGCCCAATCCGCATTCCAATGATTGGTAGAAGGAAACAAATCATCATTGATTATGCAGATGTCAATTATTTAGATCTAACTGAAGTGCAGCTAAATAAGTTTGAGCGTCTCCAAAACTTTTGCATTAGATTCATATGAGGTATACGTATATATGACCATATTACTGAATTTAGTATTAAACTCAAGTGGCTGCAAATCCACCTTCGCCGGAATGCCCATATTTTATCTTTACTCTACAGTGTTCTGTTTTTTCCTACAACCCCCTCTTATCTCAAAGAACGCTTTAAGTTCCGTCATGACACAGTGTCCAAAACACTTGAGATCATCGGAGAATTTGAGACTTTAGATGCCTGCTCATTCTACAATAAATCATTCAGGGTCCAGGCTGTGCGATTGTGGAATGAGTTGCCAATGTCAGTTAGACAAGTCCAGTCACTGGAATCATTTAAAAATTTTAAGCATAACCATTTCCTTTCTATTTAATGCTTTGCTGTTTCTATCTAATTTCTTCTATAATTATTCAACCCTCCTTTGAAATTTTGTAATATTTTATGTTGTTGAAATTGTTTATACAGTTTATGTGTAGTATTTTATATAGCTATATTTTTTTTTTTTTTTTTTATTTATTTATAATTGTTATGTATTTATTTTTTAGTGTAGCTCTACACCACATGCCCCTGTTTTATTTAAAGTTCTTTTAGTCCATCCAAAGGTTGTCTGGCAGATATCGCTGTCAGCGATAAGACCGCTTTTGTACCCATAGTATTAGGTTTTTGTAAAATATATGTGTAATATTTTTTGGTGTACAATAAAGTATATCCTATTCTATTATATTCTAATATTTACATACACACATTAATTCATATACGTTAGGACGATGCACCTAGGATAACACTACTATTGTAACGCTTATAACGCTTAGGAAATTTTATAAGCACTAACAGGTAAATTCATGAATATGGTCCTCAGACTTTCAAATATTGCAAACATAGGTAAATTACCTAATTCACCAACAACGGAACAGTGGGTGAGTAAATTTCCTTAACAAAAAAAAGCAATATAGTAATTGTGAATTAAAAAATAAACTTGTTTGATTTTGTGTACACTAAAGATTGCCCTGTGGTTCACAGGTCAATATTTAGTGTTATGAAGCAGGTCCAGCATGTTTTCAAGCATTCTTATCTTAAAAAGTAATTAACTAATTTGTAATAAATGCTTTCGCTACTAAATGCTGCTGCACAGAAGTTTAAAATTTTCTTTCATTTAGTTTTATTTATTACTAGCTTCTGCCAGCGGCTTTGCTTTCGTGAATGTCGAAAATTATACCGAGGGCTCATATTTACGGGCTAAAAATGTATCCTATGTGAACTGACTATAATCAATCTCTGTGCAAAATTTCATCTGAATCCGGCCAGCCGTTTGAACGTGAAGAAGTAACAAACATACAAAAACACACACACTCACAAACTTTCGCCTTTATAATATTAAGTGTGATGGTGTGTGTGTGTGAAAGAGATGTGTATTTTTCCTTACAAAATCGGCAAAAAACTGTCATAATTTTAATCTTTTTTACATAGTTCCCTTAGAGATTCTCGGTGACTAAACTTATATTAATAGCTCTGACAGAATTCTTTTGCAATACAAATATTGATTCAATGTCAGCTGCACGACCCCACAGCAAAATACTGTATGATATAATGCTGACAAAGTAACTAAAAAAAATACTACCGACTTCCAAATGAAAAACTACAAAGTGAAAAATAACTGAATTTTTGGAAGTCGGTGTCTTTCATAGGTACCATTTTTTTTTTGTGATATGGACACCGACTTCCAAAAATTAAATTATTTTTCACTTTGTAGTTTTTCATTTGGAAGTCGGTAGTATTTTTTTGCAAAAATGTTTTTTTATTTTTCCCTTTTTAGTTTTTCCTAGCTAATAGATACGCTAGTTGTTTAGTAAGGTCCCTATAACGCCACAATAGATTACCCGAATAACATGAAACTTGAACATAAACGGTGAAATGAGAGATCTGCGTACCCCTTTAGAGCGTACTGGCGTGATGTTATGTTATGAAATGGTATAAACAATAAACAGACATACGATTGCAGCAATCCTGAGAGTTTTGCCGTTATTTATTGAAGAGTTCTGTTGTATATCTCCGAAGTTCTTCATTAGACCTTCACCAAATTAAAATGGGACTAATTTCGAAACATACTATTTCAAACAAAAAAAGATTTTTTTAAATCGGTTTACAATTGACGGAGATATCGGTGAACATACACAAAAAAAAAAAAAAAACAAACATAAAGTAGAACATAGAACCTCCTCCTTTTTGGAAAGTCGGTTAAATAGACAATAGGGTTATAAAATCTTATTGACTATTCGACGCGACTGTATCAATAAGATTCAACACATCATTCGTATTTTCGAGAGAATTCCCTCCTTTTCCACGCTGTTCCATATCAAAGCTGCGCGGAGTCCTACCTATCTGGTATTAATGAAGCCGTACCTATCTTTGGGTAATAAAGTAAGATTACAGTCATTGTAAAGCCGCTTTGCTCGGCTCTCTACCAGTTAATATCGAGCCCTCGAGCATTATGTACATGAGCATCGGAAATCGATGTAATTTGATAGAACGTATTATTATATTCATGAACTTTTATGGGCTCGTAATCTCACTAAGATATTTCTAGAAATTATTTACGTGGATACCAAAATATTTGTGTGTGTTCATACAATTTCAGAGAAACTGTCTACATTATTTCGGGAAATGTCTTACTTGAATTGTGTTTTTTACGCTACTACGAATTCTGGTACCTTTAATCCAAACGAATGCTGTAAAGGTATTCTGTTGCCTGTAAACATAAGTTATTTTCCTAGTGGAGAGTGGATTATTTTGTTGTGCACATGGATGTACTATCGTCAAATGCATATTTCTACGAAACTGAGGTTTGCTGTTAGAGAACCCAACTATGGGTTAAGCTCGCCTTTGTACATAAACTGTCCTACTGTATTTGTGTGTTTTTATGTTTTGTGTACAATAAAGAATAAGAACAATAAAGAATAAGAGAAGTAATGAAGAATTAATTCCATTTGATCACAATAATTAATGGAGAGAATACGGAAGACGTTGCGTTGGAAGGCCTCCCACCAGGTGGACCGATGACCTCGTGAAGGTTGCGGGGATCCGCTGGTTGCGAGACGCACGGGACCGGTCAATGTGGCGACGCTTGGGGGAGGCCTATGTCCAGCAGTGGACGTCTTTCGGCTGATATGATGATCACAATAATTAATGTACTATGTTATGAGAATGAAAAAGTCTACATTATCGAAACGTTGAAACATTTATGAAAAACATTTCGTAGATAAACGCAGTAAATGTAAAGTGTGAAATATTTAATACTATTCGGCGTATCATGTTTGATATTCGAAACGAATGAAAAATACTGGCCTTTTTTTTCCGGTGACTACGCCGACGTGTGACAAGGACGGCGTACTGCTACTAAGCATATAGGACAGAAGTTTCACTGACAACAAATCTTGTAAGAAACTTGCCAACATAAAAGTGTTGGCAGTAACCATAGAATATCATGGTTAACTGCTGACGTTATAACCTTGGGCAATTTAAGTCAAGAGTGAATAGGTTTCTTCTAGGCAAGCGTGCTTCACCGTCAACCACATCATCGCTTAACATCAGGCGAGGTGGTGGTCAAACGCGATCCTATAGATAATTAAAAACAAGTAAAATTTCACAATTTAAAAAACCCCCGACACATTTGTCTTGCAAAAACACCCCAATTCAAACAGTAAAATGCCCATAACTTTTGAAAGGCTGAACCGATTTTATTCAAACATAGCTAAGAACACTCTCGACAAAATTACCTTTCAAACAAAAGAAACTAAATTGAAATCGGTTCATCCGTTTAGGCGCTATGATGCCACAGACAGACACACAGATACACAGATACACAGCAACACACGTGAAACTTATAACACCCCTTTTTTTCCGGCGGGGGTTAATAAGATATTACAGTCACTTTAAACGGTCCCTGGTATGGATAAATTTAGAAGAAGAAGCTAGAATATTAGTCAAGGTGCCTAGACCCAGAATTCGCAAACCATCAGGCAACGCCCCTTTTTTTTTTTTTTTTTAGCTTTGAGAAGTGCTCATGATAAATGATAAATGATTTTATTTCTGTAAGTTGGTTTGTACAAACGTTTTTACATGTCTAACATATTTTTTTTTTAAACTAGATGAGGTCAGCGTTTCCTATCTGACTACTCTGAGAAGAAAGGCCGAAATAAACTCAGAGGTCACAGTCTCTTTTAAAGTCCTGACAAAATCTTGGTTCGATCATGTGAAGACCATGTAGACTGATGTCTGAAATGGTCTTTTGAGGAAAGAACCAGCCAGATTGAGTGGACCTGTCCAGTCAGTGCACGCATTTGTCAATAACCGAGCAGCTCAACTCAGAATTTAAGGAGCTCAACGATTCGACGAACAATACCAAAGAAAGGACATTCGGGTAGGCCGCATAAACTACTCAAACTGCCAGACCATGATTAACAAGTAAAATTTCACAATTTAAAATACCCCCGACGCATTTATCTTGCGACAAGTAAAATTTCACAATTTAAAAACCCCCGGCGCATTTATCTTGCAAAAACACCCCGATTCAAACAGTAAAATGCCCATAACTTTTGAACGGCTAAACCAATTTTATTCAAACATAGCTAAGAACACTTTCGACAAAGTTACCTTTCAAACAAAAAAAACTAAATCGAAATCGGTTCATCCGTTTAGGCGCTATGATGCCACAGACAGACACACAGATACACAGATACACAGATACACAGCAACACACGTGAAACTTATAACACCCCTTCTTTTTCCGGCGGGGGTTAAAAACTAAGATAAATTAAAAAAACAAAATAATGATCCACATAGTCTTCACATTCACAATAATTAAAATAAAATAATATAATACTTTAAAAAGTAAATATTCTTGTTATTGCAAGAAAACAAATAAAAAATAAAAAAAATATTTTTTTTAAAAAAATAACAAAATTCATGGTGCAAAATATTTAAACAAAAAAACTAAATTAATTGGAACAGTTCACTCCCAAGCCGTTTTATCCTCAACGTAATATTTAATGCTATAAAACGCTTTTTGGCACAACTTACGTTTAATGAATGATTTAAATTTATTAAGACTTAGATTTTGTACGTGGCTTTGAAGCATATTATAAAAGCGTACACATTGACATCTAAACGAGCCACCTATTTTCTTGAGCCTTGTTGTAGGTATTACAAATTTGTGTTTGTTCCTAGTATTTATATTATGGATATCACTGTATTTTTTAAACAATTTTATATTTTTATGGGCATATAAAAGATTTTCATAAATATACTGAGAAGGCACAGTCATTACATTAATCTCCTTAAATTTCTCTCTGAGAGAGTGTCTCGGGCTTAGTTTATAAATTGATCGAACAGCTCTTTTCTGCAAAAGAAAGATAGTCTGGATGTCGGCGGCATTTCCCCACAACAGAATACCGTACGACATTACACTATGAAAATAGCTAAAGTATACTAAACGGGCTGTCTCTATGTCCGTTAAATTACGAATTTTTCTAACAGCAAATGCTACGGAGCTTAGCTTTTTTGACAATTTATCTATATGTGGGCCCCACTGAAGCTTAGTATCCAAAGTTAAACCTAAGAATACTGTGCTATTTTCAGGATTCAATTCTTCGCCCTTTATCAGCACATCAGTTTTCACCTGCCTAACGTGAGGTAGGGTAAACTTAATGCATTTCGTTTTTTTTTCATTAAGAAGTAAATTGTTAACATTGAACCAGTGAACTACTTTTGAGATCGCGCTATTTACATCGTCAGTAACCAGCTGCTGACGTTTAAGTTTAAACAAAAGTGAAGTATCATCCGCAAACAACACTATATTATGGTTATCCTTTATGAGGTAAGGCAAATTATTAATATAAATAAGAAACAAGAAAGGACCAAGAATCGAGCCCTGCGGGACTCCTATTGTTACTATAGATCCGGGAGATCTTTTTCCATTAACGTCAACGCTCTGAATCCTATTACTCAAGTATGAAGTAAGAAAAAGCATGCATACTGCGCTACCACGGGGAGATAGCGCAGTTATGTGGGACTCTAACCCACTAAAACTCCACGGTGTCCTCCTGTGCCGCTTATGGCGGGAACACGGGTACGCGTTAGCACTCACCGCGAACCCGCCGCAGCTGTCCGTCACCGGACCCTCCTTTGGGGAGTACCTCCCATCACCGGCGCACCAGAACACACTGTGCGCCGTGACCACCCCAGGGACCAAACTAGCACATGGGTGCCAGACGACCCCGTGTATGGCACCCTTGGTCCCCTTGTGACGGGCCAGGGTCAATGGCCCCCCCGCATCGACAAAGCGGGAACCCACCAGGGGGGATCAGGCAACGCCCCCAGTCTAACTTCCTTGTGGTTCTAGCTCTAATGTGTCACAGCATAATTATTCAGCATTTGTAATTCTACTCTGAGTAATCTTGATATGTAGGTAAGTAACTATTGAATAATTTCCTATTGCAATTTTCTAATTCAGTGAATACCATAAGCTCTGTTCCTTCTGTCCATTGTTGCATGGTGATGCTATCATAGTGTCGTACCGTTCGCTGTCGGCCGCTGGCTCGGCGCCAAAGCGCGCACTAGCCCATATAGGCCATTACCTACGTACCATTGTCACTAATTGCCTTTATAGCGCGTTGTGACACCCAGCCTATACATAGCTTAACATTTTCAAGCCAACAGTTAATTTTATTTTGATATTAAACTTTATTCGATAATTATACTTAATTGTTATCAAAATGCTGGGGTTCTTATAAATCGTTTAACCCAGTTTTTAAAGCTACAGTGTTGACTCTTGACCCGTTTGCATTGCAAGTTGAATAGTAAGCTGCAGCCGTGCCAGTGCATTATGTTAAAGCAGTTGGTAGCTCAACAGATTCCATTTGTCGTTTGTAACGATGTCCTAGATTTGGCTCCGAGCACAACCAGCAACCTAGGCTGAATGCTTGCTTCACGTTTAGTATGATTAATGTTTACTACAAAAATTGTTAAACGTTTACACATCCTAAATAAATTCTATTTAAATCTAAACGTCTCACAATAATTATTTTCGTATGACTACCATACACTATTCGTCTTTTTGTCACCTTCAAAGTCATAAAGCAACAGAGGTGTATATATATTATACTTTAACATTGCAAAAAAGCTAAAACTTTCTTCAACTGCTTGCCATAAACCAATGAAATAGTAGATCAAACTAGTGACAGAAAGAATCGATAAACTTTAAGAATAGTCTGAGGTTCCAAAAGTTTTCAACAGTACTTTCAAACAGGTGCTCTTCCACCGCAAGTTGTGAGAGTCAGCTGAAGACTGGTGTGCAATGGCTTGGAGGCGTGCCAATGCAACTCAGTACCAGTGCCCGCGCCAGCAGCGAGCTCGCAAAGAACCACGTGAAGGAGGCATAGCGGCGTGATCGATGTATGGATTGTGTGCGCGGCAGTTTTGACTGACGCTTTGGACTACGGCAGCTTTTATTGAAATAGCTATGTTTTAATTAAAAAATCCGGTCAAGTGCAAGTCGCACTCGCGCACCGAGGTTTCCGTACTAACAGCTACATTCGCCAACATAATTAGGTAACTAGATCAACGGGAACTACCATATAGGTTTTCGACCCAAAACCTATAGGATACTTCCGTTTGACCTAGAATTGTCAATTTTGGTTAAAAGCAAGGTCTTACAGAACAAGTAAAGGGAAAATTCAGAAAAAAAAAAAAAAACAGGTTCAGGTAAGTTTTCGCGAAAATCTAAATTTGCTTATATCTTTTTATCGTGTTGACTCAGGACCTTGATTTTTATATACCTAATAAGGATACTTAAGTATTTGGTATAAATTTCAACTTGCTAGGTTCACCCGTTCCATAGAACGACAGACAGATAGACGATCTTATAAGAGTTCCTTTTTTTACCTTTTGAGGTACGGAACCATTGTTCAAAACCATCGTGGAGACAAACGACTCTGCAAACCCCGCAAACACAAAAAAAAAATTAATTTCAATAAACAAGCTTCAAACAAGTTAGTTGTTTTAAATAACTTCTCAAACTAGACACATGAACGATCGAAATGGTTTGAGTCAGATCAAAATCTACGTGTTTATACCGAACCGTTTGACCAACCTTTGGGACCTTTATGACATCAGCGATTACAACAAGGTCATACCTACTAATCCCTGTACAATACTTTTTTGCTTACCTAATATGTGATTGAAAAACCCGTTATCATCCCACCTAAACGATAAAAAACAGGTTCGTTCCAATACACAATTAAACCCATTGACAATTAGGATCGCTCGTGCACAAAAACAAATTAATTTCCTTTATTTACACAATCAATTCGGGGCGTGTTTCAAATAAGTTAAATCAACATTTTGGGGTGTCGTCGCACCCCTGCATCCCCCTGTACCAGGCAGGTCGCAGGAGGCCGGAGGCATGCGTGCTCGGAGCATCCCAATGAACCGACACGTCCCCGCTTTCATTAACTGGAAACTGGTGTTTTTTCATACGACACGCCAGGGATTTATTGCTGGTACAAATTAAAACTTCCAATATTTCGATTGATGCCTTCCTGCACAGAACGTTGGTAAATCGAGTTTTCGGAAACGAATTACTGAAACTGTCGTAAATTTTGTATAACGGTAATTAAGCGTGGAACTCTGATAATTACAGCGGCACATTTCTGTGTGGCTTCGAAATATATTACAGTACAACTGCATGCAATTATCTTTTACATAACAAAAGCTTGGGCTGTCCATATTTGTACAGCAATCGCATTAAAAAAATAACCTCGAACTAGGGCAAACGTTTATAAAAACAGACGAAAATGGGTTAACCGAATCACCGGACAATACGCGAATACGCAAAGTTGGAGTGCAGTGAAGTGCGGTCGTAAAGCGGAATGGTACGACACTACGACACTGCTACTGGAGGACAGAGACAGCAGAAGGCCCGCTGCCACGAAAATACCACTGCGCTGTTGGGTTTCAATGAGAGAGACATAAAGACATGAAACCGCTTCTGAAACGCGTAATTAATTAATAAAATTAACTTAAATTGTGTTATCGTTGATCTTATCCATTTTTACGATCATGCAAATAATTTGACGATTTTTGAAACGTCATATGGATGCCTACAATTGCTGCCTTTCGGTCTAATTATAAAAGAACTAACACCATTAAGCACACCGCTAGATGATTTATGATATGCAACTGCAACTGTTGCATTGTTTGCATTGCGTTGCGCTTTTATTGCTTGTTTACGCCGTCCATCTGAGTGAAGCCTTGATGTATCCTACCGAAATCGTTTGGACTTGTACTTTTGCAGTTATCCAGGTACGACAGAATCCGGTCGCATCAAAGGGTTTATACGCGGTCCGGTCAGCCGGTGGCGTTATTGCCGCTGGTCGGTTTATGACGTCAGAGCGGCACAAACGTTTGCTCGTTTATCTCTGATACTTGAGGCGCCAGTAACAAGTGACGTCATTATTAGCGGTGCACCCCTCGACAAACGATGTTAACACTTTACTGAATGAGTCGGCTCGCCAACTCAACTTAATTGTACCTATTTTGTATAGCAACTGTGGATGCTGTTCTGCTTAAATAAGCCATTCAAATAATGTCATATTTCTGAACGTCGCGTCAATTTATCTTGTAACATTTAAAAAGCTAATGTACACTAAAATTAAAAACAAATGAATGGACTGAAAGAATCTCAATCTCAAAATTTTTAATTTTCAATTAAGTATTTTATGCAATATAGTTTTCGTTAGTATTGGCGGGGCCTATATCGCAGTTAGGTGCACACTATGAAATCGATATTGATTTCAATCAAAAGAATTAATCTCATCACCGGTCATAACGTTCCTCTGTCAAAATACCAAGGAGGGTTTAATAAAATATCCACAATACAAAATACACACAAAGTGTAAGTTTAATCTCGTTTTCTTAGAATTTTACGAGGCGAAGATTGCATCGCAGCAGTGTGCAGCGTTTGGCAAACGATTTGTAAACAATCTATGTCTCGCGGAGAGCCGAGGTGGCCGAGGTGAGAATGTCTCGATGGATAACAACACCCCGCCGTGACCAACCACGGGGGCGGGGTGAATCTCGCCTCACTGTGTTCTTGGCTTCAATAAATATAATTAAATTATCTTCTTGTCGGGATTTTTAACACGATAGATTGTTCTTCCGAGTGCGTCGATGTCAATCTTTTCTTTCAGAGGGTCTATAAAAGTGACATTCTATCATCTTAAGCATGGCGATGGCGATTGGAAAGATGGCAAAAATATATGGGAGAGTCAAACCCTATCGTGATGAATCCTTTATATTTTTGAATTTCAATCACCGCCATCGCTGATATCGAATGACACTTGTCTAGAAACTGATGCTTTCGCTATGAATTCAGACATTTTCAATCATTAGGGGTCCGTACCTCAAAAGGTAAAACAAGGAACCCTTATAAGATCACTCTCTTGTCCGTCTGTCCGTCTGTCTGTGTGTCACCGCCGATTTTCTCAGAAACGGGTGGACCTAGCAAGTTACACCAGATACTGAGGGTTATAGCCCCTATTACGTGTATAAAAATCAAGGTCCTGAATCAACACGATAAAAAATATGTGATTAGATTTCCGCGAAAGCTTGTAAGTACCAAAATTTAGCCTAATTTTCATCATATTTTATTTTTCTGAATTTTACCTTTACTTGTGCTGTAAGAACTTGCTTTTAACCAAAATTGATAATTCTAGGTCAGCCGGAAGTACCCTTTAGGTTTTGGGTTCCCGTTGATCTAGAATCACGAAATTTGGCAAAAAGTAAGGTCTTTCAGCACAAATAAAGGAAAAACTCAAAAAAAATAAAAAAACTTAGAAAATTAAGGTAAATTTTGGTACTTAAAAGTTTTCGCGATAATCTAAATTTGCCCATATCTTTAAAACTTAGACACCAATAAAAATTATACCAATTTTATTATGTCGGTATAATGGCTACCCATTATTCTGCCATAATAAAGTTGGTATTCCTACGTACCTACGTTCGGAACCCTTCGCGCACGAGAACGACTCGCGCTTGACCGGTTTTTTTAGGGTCATTTGGAGTTGATTTTGGGTCAGCGCAGCATGGAAATGTGTGGCAGAATGAGTTCTGCCACACATTTCCATTCGCCGATATCTCAATGATTATTGTACACAATATCGCGATAAAAAAACAGCGTTCAGAAGGTAAATTCTGTCGAGTTATGTTGACATTAATGTAAACATAATGATCCCCTAAATTTTCAGAATTTGCGTTGGTTCTCCTACACCCTGTATATTAGTACCTGCCCTCTGTTGAAGAATGATTGATACGTATAGATATACAGCATTCTGTGTCTCTACTTATCACATCATCAGCCTATTAATGTACCCACTGCTGGGAAACAGGCCTCCTCTCTGTAAGAGTGAATGGGCCGTAAATCACCACGCGGGCCCAGTGCGGATTGGTGGATGACACATGTCTTCGAATTTTTGGTTCTAGGACATGTCGGTTTCCTCATGATGTTTTCCTTCACCGTTTTGAGAGCAGTGGTGAAGAAATAATTTACACAAAGTAAAGCTGCTGCCTGAGCTCGAACCCACGACCTACAACTTATAAGTCGCGGCCGATACCACTGGGCCACACTGCTTTCCGGCCACCACTGCACTCTACTCAGAATAAACAAAAACAACTCATCGATCAGCAGCATGACAAGCCCCAGTAATGAGGACACAACTTAAAGGATTAACCGCCGCTGTTCAGCGTCGCCCTGTATTTCTTCGCAGCGTTCTGTTAGCTTGTGAGCTTGAGCTAGCGCGCGATTGCATCGCCCAAACAATCTGTAAACAATATCCCGCCAAGCCGTAGAGGTGCGATCGTATCGATACGACAGGGCGAGAACTCACCTCTATCGGCTTTGTTATATTGGCTTATTGGAAATTGTACAGGTTATCTCAACGTTAATAAAGAGTCCAGGTTTTGTCTAGGATTCTTTGAAACAGTTATTTAATAAAAGAAACAAGTTATTACATCCATTCTTACCATGAAAGTCCATTAAAATGACGGAGTTCTGAATAACAAAAATACACAACCAAACTGATAAACTCCTCTTATCTTAAGTCAGTTAAAATATATTTCGCGTTTTAGTCATAACTTAAAGGTAATAGCAATAGTAATAGCTTAGCCACCCACAGTATGCGCCAAAATGCCTTTGTAATGCCAGTCTGGCTCAGTTTATTTTGAGCTGACACCATAACACGTATTAACATTGGATCTTTGTTTTAAAATATTTTCTTTATTGACAATATTTTGCATCACTTTAACAATTCGTAAACAATCTTGTATCGGGCGCTATCGGCTAGAGGTGCGACCGTGTCGATAGTCGATAGGTAATAACGTGTTGATCCGGCTCGCCGCGTAACGCCCGCTTTGATGGGGTTTGCATTACCGCCTCACGCCTCGCGTCTCGCCTCACGCCTGCACAAGACGTACCGGGAAATACCTGGCTTTTTATCTAACACGTGGCTTGCGTGAAGTGATTGTCGTCTGACAGGAATCTAATGAAATTCCGACCACCGTGTTACGACGTTTTCCATTATCTGGAGTATGTGTATTACAGCCATCACCTCATGTAATACGCTATCACGTAATACAATATTTATGTAGATACTGACGCTCTCGCGGCTCCACCCGCCTAGTATTAAGTATTTAATGTCTTAATAAATTATAGCCTATGTGTTAATCTAATGTTCACCAAAATCCGTTCAGTATTTCAAACATCCGTCTATCAATACATCTTCACAAATTTTCACGATACTCAATAATAGTAGGATTAGAAATAGATACTCCGATACAGTAGATTTACTGGAACATTTAGGCTATGGTAATGTCCGTTGTTAATCACAATTAATTACAATTATTATCTCAGCACTGGTGAAATGCGCTAAACTGTTATAATAATTACTGACATAATTGGCTTGCTAATTATCCTTAAAATTAGAACAGTAATTATTGTAAGTAATTTTTATGAGCTTACTACAGAATGAGCGTTGTTTGATATACTTTTAGGTTACGCGAAATGTGCATTTTGCGGTAGGTGCGATATAATGTAAGTAACTGATAATTTCATAATATTCAGCTATGTTTTAAACTGAGTTTGACACGTACGTCGACGAAAACCATAACTTAGAAGCAATGGTTTTTGAATACAATGGCAATCGCCAAAATGTTGACAAGCGTCCTCGAATCGAAACTTTGTCTCGACATCGCTACCGAAATCAAAACGCTTCGTACCGATTGCCACTTGTCTCGGGGCTCTGGACTTGTCTCTATCTAATTCAGGCGTGATCCTTCCTAGTTTTGACATACCTAACTCCATCCTATTAATCCTAATGTAATTTGATAGTGAGTTTCCAGTAAATGTTCGTGGAAACTGTGAGCCTGTCAGCGCCGGGGAACGGTTTGAATGACATTAACCGGGACTCGGGGAGCGCCCGGTGCCCGCCGCCCGGTGGACAGGTAATAATGGGCGCCTTGAGCCCGGTTCGGCGACCTGCTCGTCCCACGTCAGCGTGGCAGGGGTGAAGATGTGATGCGTCTTGTACCTATTATTATTTAAAGCTGGTGGTTTGTTTAAAGTGACGTCTAAAACCTACCAAGAATGCATTATTAAAAATAACGCTTTGCAGATTCGATTTATGGTATTGAAATAACTCTTACGTCATTACGGGTTGTTAGAAGCCTGAAATCTAACAGCAGTCTTACCAAGGGGTAATGTGTTACCCGGGTTGTGGAGGTCAGATAGGCAGTCGCACTTTGTAAAATACTGGTATCCAGCTGAAACGATGGACTGGAAGCCGTCCATATTATAGTTAGGAAAACATTTAATAACAAAAAACAAAAACCCGACTGCTTAAAAAGCGAAGCTTAGAATTAGGAACATTTAAACATAGAAGTGTTTTATATTATTGATATCACCTCTTAAAACCCTTTATTTTGATACCCCACACGATGGGTTTGGAAGAAAATAAAAAAACACAATATGGCGCCCAAAAGCCGACATTTTTTTATTTGCCAATTTTAATGTAGCCAGTGACACTCGCAGGGTTAAGACGAATCGATTGACGTAAGAATCATCAATATCAGCCAACGTGTTTTTATTACATTCAATACTCCACGAGCCCATTGTCTGCAACTTTGCGACTAAACAATTTGCAAGCCAGCAGAAGTCCCGATACAAATGTTGAATGCTGAACACGTAGGAGGAGCAGCGTCCGTGGTGCAAAGAGCATTCAGATGAGTCACAATACCGAGTCCTTCCTATTGTGGGCGCCTCACTGTGCAGTCAAATTGCGGACGTCCTGATAGCGTGCGTCTTGTTGCCGCTTTATGGACATTTAATATCGTTTAGGTGTCGCTGTGAGATTTGAAAATGTTTTCAAAGGATTCCATTTGCCAACTGGCAATGGCATTTTCATATTTTTTGTGTTATAAATTATTTTGGTAGAGGTTCGTGCGTGAATACTTCAAACAACCCTAATCCTGCAGTTGATCTGCATTATCTTTGAATTTCCAAATCTGGTACGCTGACCTTAGGGATTAGCCTAGTATGCATGCCCACCCCGTTTGTACATCGTCCCACACAAACATAGCTTCATAATACAGATATATCGCGTTGGTCAATGCACAATAATTCCATATACGGGTGGGCATCGCTTTACACAGCACTCGTGTTCGATTCGAGTGGGCTTATTGATTTTAGATTAATTACCGCGCTCTCCCGGTGACCGAGCTTTGAGCCATCCACGAGGCTTTTAATTTATACGATATTTTGATTAAATCTAACCCGGTGTTTAATTGTTGGGGATTTTCGTGTTATGTATGCCTAAAAGGGTCACAACGTGTTTAGATAATTGTCAGATGTGACTAATATCTGGCGATCCATGTGCTGTGGTAATGCGGTGTCACTGCTGCTTATGCGGTTAATCTATACGCTGCCATCGTCGATGCCGTGGAAGTGATTAATTTTTGGGCAAAACAAATATGCCACGTAGGAGAAGAAGACTGCGTTATAAATGTGAAAAAGTCCTGTTATTAGTGGACCTGGACAGGTCCACTAATAACAGGACTTTTTCACATATTTATCATTGCACAACAGACAAGACGTCCTCTAAAGTCATTGTAAGCCGTCCTTCTGCAAAGTTATAAGATAACATGGATTGTAGAGCGGTTGCAGCATTGTTAATAACATTTACAGTGTAAAATAAACAGATGACTTGCTTTTCAATTATCTTCTACTTACTACACTTTTCAAGTTATTTTACTCAAGATAATAAACTGAATAATATAAACAAACAATATGAAATAGTAGATTATTAACCAAGGGCTGTATGACATCAATTGCATACGAGGTTTTTGGCGCCTGAGCGAAGCGAAGGCGCTAATTAACCCGAGTATGCAATTGATGCTTACGCCCGAGATAAATACTCTGCTTTACATATCGATTGTGAGGTAAGTAAACAACAAGACAGCAGGTTTCAATGAACATTTATTAAGAAGAAAAAAATGTGTATTTAATTAAAATTAATAGTAAAATTATTACAATTTGTAAGAGATATGGTCACGTTCTTTTTAGGAATATTTATAGTTTGAATATGAGTTTGTGATGATAAGACTTGAGTTTGAGTGACTTGAGGTTCTTGCATCGTAAATGGCGGCAGTTGACTGGTACTATTTTCTTCATTAAAAAATGGCTCAGATGATGTGCTTTGACGTGGTGATTTCAAGTTTATATTTTCTGTTATTTTAGAAGTAATTTTGCTTTTGTTTGCCATCGAATCTTCGATACAACCTTCGGCCACTTTGCTGGACTTCCAGCCGCCGTGCCTTTTTAACAGAGTGAGGTTGGCTCCCGAATCAGCCAATAGAGTCGCTGATGTTCTGCGAAAGCAATGCCCGGTGTATAACTCTACGTTACTCAGTTTTAAATATGTGGCTATTTGCTTTGGCATGCCTGCAAATTTGTTTTTTCCTATTACTTGTCTGTGGCATTTTCCTTTACTGTAATTAAGAAAAAAACGATTTGTATCCACGTTTTCAGGCCGAAGAGCTTGATATTTTTCAACATAATTTGCAAATTCTTCATGCACAACAAATGACCGGTCAATTTTAGTTTTCGTGTTAGGCAGTTTTATGAGTAGTAATTTGTTATGTTTTTCTACATTTTCTATTGTCAAGTTTGTCAATTCCACGGTTCTGCAGGCTCCCGATATCCCAAAAATTAGAACAACCTGTAAAAAAGACATAAGTTGTATTAAAGGCACCAAATTCGCATAGTATTTTTGTGAAATATTTTGGTAACTTATTAAAAAGGGCAAGTAAATACGTAGGTACCTTTATTGCTAAATAAATTTCATCCGGAGCTTCATTTAAGAATTTCTGTACTTCTTCTGCAGTAAATACCTTCGATTTCTTGCTTTTAAAGCCGTCAGACTGCCTTTTCAAGAAAGCAGTAAGTTTAGAAAAATCTTTCAAATTCACGTCATGTTTTGTCATCATTGTAGATTTTAGCATGGAATAAAAGCACCATAAACTGGAAGGTTGTAGCCTCTTAGATAATTCATCAAAATATGATATAAAAACACTTTCAGAAAGAGATTTCACTTTTTTTTCTGACCGCCATTTCATAAATTCGTCGTATGCCTTTACATATCTTTCTTTCGAGTTCGGCGGTAATATATTTTCGACAACTGTTTTTGCCCTTTCTTTAATAAAATCGGGCGTTAGATCTATGTCTTCGTCACTAGACATGTTTAAAACTTTTGAAAAAGAACTCAAACAAGAAAATTAATTATTTTCGCGATGCTTTCGCGCCTACTAGTAGACTGCCTTTTTTTTTTTCACGCACGCGAGCGCGTCAAATCTTGCTGGCCAGTTTGATTTTTAAATCGATTCCATCTAACATACGATGTGGAAACAAATAGTTCCATATTTAAAATAAAATCTTTATAAAATAAATTGTCTAGATTCCGATTCGAGTAATTAATGGATACCGAGAAAAAAAATATTAACTTTTTAAAAATATTCTTCGTGCAGTAGAGTATGACAGTTCTTTTTTCAAATTCCAAAACCTATGCTGTAATGATAGTCATACACCCCGGCATTCAGGGGTGTAAGGGTGTACTTACAAAGCAAGAGATATGTAAAGACATTTAACATTCCTTTGTACAAATTAATTAATTATTTCAATACTTTCCGGACCAGTAGAGTCCTTGCCTGAAGCATAATAGTACATTACAGCAGAATCCAGTAAGTAAGCCTTCCTGGCCGAGTATGAGTTAACCGGACCGAACCGCAGGTGAGGTCCGGTTATATACGAGGCCAGGATGGCTTTCTTACTGGTTGAGGTTTGTATAATGCTTTTCTCAAAAATGAAAGAAAGTTTAACAACAAATTCGTTTAATTAATATTGAAGGTTACATTCATATTAGGGCAATTACTGATAGATATTGTGATCGATTTACCGGGGGCATTTATATTTGTTTGTTGTACATCTTGATTAACGGACTCTTTAATCCAACATGATTTATAAACTGAAATGACTAAATACAAACATAAAATCCCACACTATACTTCTACAACATTACTAAGTACAAAACGCAACGTGCATACTTTTTCTGCGTCGCGTTATGTGTCACAGACCCATAAAAAAAAAAAAAAAAAAAGTGTCACAGACAATAAAATGGATGTTTAAGGCTCCAAAATATATTATGTATCTCATAAAATGTCATACCAAAAAGAGATAGATATATATTTGGAGCCTCCCTCTAACCATGTTATAATGGCTAAACTCTAATCTGTGTCTGGTACTATGTTTTTTTTTTCTAAGCAGATCTAAAGAGGATGACCTAAACCGTGCGAAGCCATAAAAAAAAAAAGGGATGAAGGATGACCAAGTGTCCAGTAAGTAAATTACATACTTACTTACTGGACAGTAGGAGATTCCAAATTTAAAATCTCGCTTCTTACCGGACAGTTGTGAATAGTCTCCGGTAGAGTTCACTTTCTGGATACTTTTTAGAGATGTTATGTCAACATTACATACCATTTTTGAGAAAAGATATATTTTACCAACATTAATTATAATTTAATTGCATTTGCTTAGAAAGCATTAGATACGTTCACAAACACAAGGTGCGGGATAATTACGGGCGGTCTATTGCAGACATATCGCGATACATAATAATTGAACAGACAACGGTTATAGCCACATACGTAATACAAGCTGATACCTCGTTTCATTTCGTTATGAAATAATTTATATGCGGGTCGCCGCAAAACCATATCGCTACGAACAAATTTATTTGTATAATAATTGTTAATCCGAGCTCAATACAATATTGAATGCAGATACATACCTACGTATTACACTTATATTTATTTGGCACCAGCGCACATAAAATTAGAAAGATTTTATACAAGGAGTATTTTGGTGACAACCATTAATAGCTTTTCTGATTCTGATTTTGAGGTTGCAAGACTTGACATAACTAAATAATAATAACATAATAATAAAATGTGGCGTATAGTATGTTGTCTCGACACGCCTAATATGTTTACATAGTTACCTTACCTTACTGTTTGTTTAGTCAAATCGCTGTAACTGGTCAACGCAAATAACGCGTAATTATGTAGATATTTACACGTGGAAGTTTGTAATTAGCAAATGTCCTTACTTACGCATGATATTCAAGATTGTTATTAGTCTGTAAGCTTTCTTAAAGTTAACTAAATAAATATACTCATTGGTAGCGATGAGAAACGTAGTAAAATAGGTATTAATAAAAAATTATAAAGGCAAACTCGCAAACGCACAAACGCAAGAACATACAAACTTACGAGGATGAACAAAGTCGTGTGGTGCTAACCTCAAATAGCTTACGTATTTGACCAGCGATGCACTCTGAGAGTGCAAATATCGATGTTGGCATCATCGGGCTTGTTATGAACCGTATTAGACTCAACTCTGGCAGAAAATTAATAAGTAATTTTTCCTACCGATGCTTACATAAAAGTACATATACGAGAATTACATGTGAAATATACAATAATAAATATATTTTTTTACTAATTAAACGAGTTTACTTGTAAGTATAGTACTTGGTTAATTAAAAATGTATACAGCTTCATTTACTATCTCATGGCGCACTTGAAAGTTATTTCCCGAGGGAAAAATGCTGGTAGAACATAAGTGGAGTCTGTATATTATGCACTTGTACTGAATGTATGTTTAAAACTATCAGCCCAGACATATGTATGCTAGGATAGCGTTTTGATAATTTTGTAGGAATCTCGGTCTTTGTGTGTGTTTTAATTAGTTTCGAGAGCGCAACAAATACTTTTGTTCAAAGTTCTCAGGGTGCAATAAGACCAAAATGCTGTGGTTTAAGCCTTCATTGGGGTCGGTGTGCTGGGACGTGATCAACGTGGTGCGGTGAACAGGAGCGAACGATGCTATGTTGAGGTCAACGCCAGTCTATCAATAAGGACTAGTTATCTTTCAATGTACTATACCCGACTTCTAGTTACCTACTAGGACACTGCATGGACATTAGCTAACTAACGAGATTTTGTGACCTAATTGAGCTAATATCTCTTAAAATTTCATTCAAATATCGATCTAATAATCAATCCTTGATATTTATTACCAAAGGTCATTAACAATCAAATAGCCTGCCTGCTGTTGTATTGTTAGAATTGTATTTAACCCACGAGCACACATTGCCGTGTGCGAGCATACTGCAAATGGTACCGCGTGCAGGCTGCAGGCCCGGTACTCTTCAGCTAAGGCATTGTACACACGAGCGGAGCGCGCTGCGAGCTGTCATTGTTGCCGCGAACCATTGTCCTTGCAGCGCAGCGCAGTTATTTTGGGCAAGGTCTGCACTCTGCCTGTCTAACTAAAAAGCGTAAAAGTCGCTGGTTTATATGGCGTAGTCAAAGATTGGAACCTATATAGTATTTTTTATTGGATTTCTGTATGGAGAAATAAAACCTACTGCTAAATACAACGTAAAAAAACCAAAAGTAGGTACTTTACATAACATCACATCTAGGAGGCTTAGACAATGGTGTACCGGTAGTACACCCAAATCCCGCCAGTTATGTATAAGACATATGTAATAGGAGGTGAGTCTATTACCAGTGGTGATGAAGGCATTATTTATGCCAGGATGGTGGTAATTTACCACCATCCTGGCATAAATAATGCCTTTGGGCTCTATGAATTTCCAGATAAAAAGCCTGCAAAACACTTTGCTCAATCCAAAAATCCTTGCGATCAGTAGAACAATGACGCAGAATAAACAAATTTCATACAAAAGTATTCTTGCAAGTGATCAATCGTTTACTCGGGAATTGAAAACGACGTGAAATGATTACATGGATCACAAGCGACACTTGTCTTCGAATATTATATTATTGGTTCTTTTATCCACGAGCTTTGAACTTAGGTCTACTACTAGCTTCATCCCGCGGCTTCGCTTCCCTTGCCTATCCCGTGAATATGCATGAAAAGACGCTTCACTCAAGTCATATAGTATTTAGTATGTCTAGCTGTGTAGCTTTCTAACACTGAATGGTTACTTTCAGAGACCTCCTACTAATAAACAAATAGTAAATTTAAACGTTATGTAAAATTAATTTAACAAAACTATCTTCTGTCAGTGGCTTCGCTTGTGTGAAAGTTGTAAATTAGCCTATAGGAACGTACTACCAAGATAAAATCTGCTATGTTCTTATCCATGATCAAATCTACGAGTATCTCTATACAATTCTACCCGACTACTATTATAAACGTAAAAGTTTGTGAGGAAGGATGAATAGATGGTTGGATGTTTGTTACTCTTTCACACACAAACTACGTTACGGATTTTGATGAATTATTAAAAGCCGTGGTACTACTCGTAATACTACCAAACAGACGTAACTTTCACATCATTTATAATTTGAGTATTATTAGTGAGGATATACCTACCGGGCGAGCACAGCATACTTTTTTTTTTTTTTTTTTGTTTGGGACAGTCCCACCGCACTATTCCCAAACCACTGCAACTCCTGAAAGCCAGAATCAACAGTGGCGACCACCAGAAAAGCGCCGAGGCAATGAAGTTCGACGAAGTCCCGGAGAATGAATTTACCTGTCTTGGATCCCGCAACGAAATTAATCAGAAAAGAATAACGGAGGAGTAGGAAAAATGTAAATTTACACTTCCCTCCATATCAAGCAGGAGACAGAACAAACAAGGCCAATAGGCACAAAGGGTCATATACAACTGGGATAAGTCCAGTTGCCTAGCACCACGGATAAAAAAAAAAATAGCATTAATACATATTAATGGGTCCTAACATTGTGAGCTGTTATATTTGGTTCCAATAATAGGTATGGCAAAAACGCTTGAACGCACGGAAATTGGTTCTAGTTTCCACAAGGTCCGTATAGTAAACAACTCCTGATGCAACCTGTACATTATTCAACATAATATTACGTTCATTCTGCCAAAGAATACACTCCCATAAGATATGATGTGCAGATTATACATATTCGCAGTTAGATGTAGAACACTGACATAAAGGCGAGGCAACGAGCTTGAAAGAAAATAAATTAGCACGGCATACTGTGACAAGCTTGAGTCACACATTTTTATCACAGTTTCGGCGCAAAAACAAAACAGCCTATCACAGAGGTCGTGCTCGCCCGGCTGATCGTACCTACATACGTACACTCTGGTACCTATATTCAATGCAGAAGCTCGCGAGTGCAGCTACGCCACAATGCAAGTCGTGTTGAACACAGTGAGCACTTTTGTCAGCGGCTCTAATCCGGGTTTGATTGCGGCGGGATCGTTCATGGCTCCATCGCTCATTAATATCGGCCGCCCAGCGTTTTTTATTGCAGGGAGTCAATATGGAGCGGGATACTAGCTTATGGAACGGTGAGGGTACGTTTCAATGTTGGGTTCGAGTTTTTTAGTCCGATCATTTTATTGATAACGTATAGCTTGAGAACGTAAATTGTGGCTGGATTTAAATACCCACTTATGCTGAACATTTTGTCATTGCTATTAAAAAAGCAAATAAATGTATTCGTTTTTACAAGTTTCTCAATTTGTACCTCTATCGCCGTCTGCCGTCGTCGTGAGCCGGCTGGTGCTGCATGTATTTCAGTCGCAATAAAATACATTAAAACTTTGGCTTGGCTTGTCCGCATTTGTTTCTGTGCTAAGAAGTAAAATTCTTATTTAAATATCTTGAAATAACACCAGCAGGACTCTATGCAGCCAAAGCCGGTCCGTGGATGAGTAATCCATTGCATAATATGCAGTCCCCTCTGAGCCTCGGCAAACACGTTAAGCCATTGGTCTCTTTGACTGTTTTCTCGGGTAGTTAAAACCATAAAGTTTTACAACTAGTGTTCTTACCAAAGAGTATCGTGTTACACAGTTATTGCGTTTATAGGTGTACCAGAATCTCATGGCATTTTTTATTTTTTTTAAATTCTGATTTTCATATGGCAATGTCAATTGTCACCTGTCGAATCAAAGTACTTGATGTGTCAACCGCTGCTGAAATTTTTTGATATTATCTTGAAAGTTTGTTATTTTTGTGAAAATGTCGAAAAACCCACTTCGATCTCATGCGAGACATATTGTTTTCAATGTGTATCATAAAATAAGGGAAGAAGAAGGCGTAAATCAAACTCAATCTTTGATTTTAAAGTGCGTCGTAGAGTGGACCGGTAAGTTGGACTGACTTGTTTTGATACTTTTAGTTTAATTTATATTTTTCTTACTTAATTTTAATTTCATTCCATTACTATTATATGGTAAATCGTAGGTCAGGGCACATCGAATGATGGCCGGAAGGAAATGGCAACAGTAATGTAACTGTTACTAATTCTTCGACAAGATATTGATTTTAACGGAGATTGAGAATCTTTGACGTAAGAAAAATATTAAGTAATAATCTGCGCCCTGCAGTGGGACGTGTATATAGACGGGAGTTTTTGGCGGGATTTTGTCGAGTGAAGTTCAGTGGCTGTTAATATTATTTGCAAATTGATTCCTAGTGGATATTGTGATATATTATTGGTGTAGTTTTGTATCTCAACTGTCTCCGCAACTGGACAATTTGTAAAATCATTGACAAAAGCGATCTCGGGATAGTGGAGCGGTGTATTTTATTGTAGTATTGACTGCCTCTGCAAAGCTTACTGGGAAGACTGACTCGATACAATTTGCTGCCAAATACTCCAAAAAACATTAGAATCTGTTACATCCGCATTCTAATGCATACTAAAGAATAAATATAAGATCCAAAACTCTTTCCAAAGACGTGGCTAAAAGGTCCTAGCAACCAGGCCATAAAAATTACATAAAAACAAAATATATAGACTGATGATGATGAATGACTTTAAGTAACATGATACATTTTATTATTTTTTACAGACTTTATACATAAAGAGATTGGTTTTAAATATGTTAAATGCCAATGAAAAAGAACCATTTTGATGGAGAGAGATGACATAAAACTACAAAGATACAAGTTTTTGAAATGCCAGTGGAGTTCATGGAATCGTATTCTAGTTTTCTAGTTCTGAATGAGGTTTTAATTTATTAGTATGATTTAAATGCTAAATAATAAATTAGTACAAAAATTAATATTCAATTGATTTATTCTTCCTATGTTAAGAACACGATGCATAACAACATTATTCATACACATACCTATAATACTCACAGTGGATCTTTGTGTCTCTGAATTGGTTGCAAGACCCCACGCAGTAGCTATTTTTGTGTCAATGTTGAAGGTGAAGATAGCATTGTATAACTGTCTCTTTCACTCGCTTATGTATGTCACATAAGCTTACGGAGTTTCTTGTGCATTATTCTCCATAACAAGCTACTTTCCGAATGCACGGTAGAATCAACTTTTATTCCATGTAAATTTTAATTGTGACATTCAAAAGTGCCGCTTGGTGGCCCAGTTGAAATAAATATCTTTTGTCTTTTTTGTCATCGTCCTATCTCGCTTACTCTATGCAGTATACTCGATGATAAACTGTTTCTTACGCAATGGTTGGCAGGACCAAGTTCAAAGACACAAAGATCCGTTGTGACTACTATAATATAGGTACCTCATGTTCATTAATACTAAAGACATAAATAAAAATTAAACAGTATCAAGATCGTTTGATCCAATTTCCCCAGTATTGCATACAACAAATTTTTATTTCCCTTTTTGCCATGAGATTCTGGTAGACCTATAAATGTTTAGAGAGGCAGTCGCTTCATGTAAATCCTGTAAAACTGGACACCAACATCATCATCATCATCTGCCTAGCCTTTTCCCAACTATGTTGGGGTCGGCTTCCAGTCTAACCGGATTTAGCTGAGTACCAGTGTTTTACATGGAGCGACTGCCTATCTGACCTCCACAACCCAGTAACTGAGTAACACGGTACCCCTTGGCTAGATTACTGTCAGATCTTAAGCTTCTGACTACTCGTAACGACTGTCAAAGATCTTCAAATGGCAGCTAGGACCAACGGCTTAACGTGCTTTCCGAGGCACGGAGGAAACTCAAGTAGCAACAGCAAATTGTACAACAAATGAGGGCAATAATTACTCGTTAATTGTTGGCCTTTGTGAGCAGTTCTAAATGAGCAACATAACTGTTGGCAGTGCTGCCGACTTACAATAACACATAGCATAAACACTAGTTGTTGGTACTGCGAAGGCTCTGTTTACCCAATCAACAATTATACAACAACACATTTACATACATACACACACGAACAACCCGTTTACGTTAAAATAACAGTAAGTAATTATACACTTTCAGGGGAACATGTCTATGAAGCAGACGGTGTCTATAAACTATCATGATCAAACAGACGAGCTACTTTATAACTTTGTTGCTGTAAATTACCCCAAACAACTTTGTTAACGATAGACTGTACCTAAAAGACATCAAAGGCTCTAGACGAATCCATAACGTTCGGGATTGAAATAAAGATTTAGATTTCTTTGTAGATGTTTGAGAATCACGCAGTGATTAAAGTGCTGGCAAAGATCCTAGGCTCCACTTTCTACTTCCACGATACTGTCTTTATCATAATCGTTTTGGTGTCGTAACGATCCAATTTGAGGTATTCCGAAACTTACATAATGTCGTTTGATCTGAATGTGTATTTAACCGAACAGTCACTATCTACATAACGCCCCGGTACCCAATGACTACCAAACTCCCAATTACCGACATCACAACTTGAACGCTAACGCGCTATCGGTGCCATATCCCGTAAGTGGCGCAACTTTACACGCCCGAGAGTGGCCCAACTTTGCCGCTAGTCCCGCCACACACCCACACTCCCAATAAGACAACGATCTCGGATCGAAGAAGGACTAATGCACGGATCGCTCTGCACGGCACTCCTGAGGCCAGATATTGTAAAGTTCCCATCAAACTGTGCTCGCTATCAGCAAGTCAAATATAAGGGAGGGCCCACAGTGGAACATCGAGCTGCTTTACATAAAGTTAATGTTCTTTGTGCTGTGGGACTGTATGCGAATTTATCTACAGTTACGATGTATATGTTTCAGTTGAGTTGTTTGAATCAAATTGATATGGGGTGTGGTCTAACTTGAATTGTGTCGAATTTAATTATTATTATTGAACAATCTTTTCCCTTAGTCCCAACCTCACTAAGGAAAAGTCGTACGATTTCTTGATGCTCTTTACATTTCTAAATAGCTACGTTCATGAGAGTTATAAAAATGTCTAGGGACCAACAAAAAAAGGCTGAAGTCTGGCACTGTTCTGGTAGATTTTTGGTACATGCACACAGTCACGTCAGTACACGAGCTCCTTGCTCGCTCCGCCCGCACTCTCTGCCGCTTCGCCTTTCAGCATGACCGGAGTGTTATCACGGGTGGTCCTCAGGGACGCATCATCGTTACACTTGCCGGAATAATTTCCATTGTAAAAGCAAACAGAGAGCGTCGGGAATACGCCCGCCTGCCCAAGCCCACTCGTTTGCCCGCCTTGCCCGTTTAGCCGAGAATATCTAATATAAGCGTGTAAGAAACACTGACTGATGGGATTTTTGGCTGATATATAATAAAAATGATTTGTAAGGCTTCGATTCTTCGATTAGCATGAATCGCTATGAATCGCTAGACATGGTCTTTAGGGTTCCGTACCCGAAGGATCCAAATGGAGCACTATTGCTTTCACTCACGTGTCCGTCTGTATGTCCGTCTGTCCGTAGTCTGTCACACGGGTTTTAAAGCCAAACAGTTCGAGCTACAGTCTTCAAATTTTCGCAGTATAAGCATCTTGTTGACCCAAAGCATACAAATTATCAAAAAAAAAAAATAATGTTTTAAAGGGGGACTCCCCTTGATTGGGACGGAACCCTAAGTGTGTGAAGTCCGACACGCACTTGGCCGCTTATTTTTTATTGAATTGTGTATTTACTCTCGGTATATAAAAAATGTAACAATTTTACTATTAAAGCAGTTAAAAATATTTAAAAATAACAAAACCTCGACTGCTTAAAAAGCCAACTAAAAAGACGTAAATAAGAAGAAAATCATGCTGTGCAGTCGGAGGATACAAATGCGCGAGCTGGCTGACAAAAACCAGATGTATCCTCCGACTGCACAGCATGATTTTCTTCTTGTTTACGTCTTTTTACCCGACTGCCGAAGGAGGGTAATGTGTTTATTAGTTGGCTTTTTAAGCAGTCGGGTTTTATGTTATTTTTAAATATTATTTTTTATCCAACGTTAAAGTTATTTTTTTTTTAAATTATGTACATCTAATATATGAAATTCTCGTGTCACAGTTTTCGTTGCCAAACTCCTCCGAAACGGCTTGACTGATTTTGTTTTTTTTTTTTTTTTTTTTTTTATGGGTCGGGTAGGTATGTAGGGTAGGGTAGGTTAGGGTAGGGTAGGGTAGGGTAGGGTAGGGTAGGGTAGGTAGGGTAGGGTAGGGTAGGTAGGGTAGGGTACGTAGGGTAGGGTAGGGTAGGGTAGTGTAGGGTGGGGTAGGGTAGGGTAGAGTAGGGTAGGGTAGGGTACGGTAGGGTAGATAAATGTTTGGTCTTTTTATGGCAAAACAAAGTTTGCCGGGTCAGCTAGTTTAAACATATAAGTATTATATATTTTTGTAATAAACCGCGTAGAACAAAAAAAAAATTGGGCCCCCACAACATAGCGCCCAAAAGCCGCCATTTTCCTATTTTGCAATTTTAATGTAGCCAGTGACACTCGCATGGTTAAGACGAATCGATTGACGTAAGAATCATCAAAATCGGCCAACGTATTTGGTCTCTAGAACGCCATATAGAAACAAAAATACATACATGCATACATACATAGACTGATAAACACATTACCCTCCTTCGGCAGTCGGGTTAAAATACCTACATAAGATAGAGCTTAGTTACATTAATTTCGTCGAACCTAAGTTAGCACGCTGTAATTTTGTAGAAATCATAGAATCAAGAGTATTAATATAATTTCTAGGAGACCCACTTAAGGTACCATAAAGAAAAGGCAGTGGGTAGGCTGCAGAGGATGCTAATGTCTCCCACAATTTTTGCATGGCAAATTTTCTTGGGTATGGCAATTGGCCCTCCTTCATAGCCGAAAGTTGCGACAGCCAATCAAAATTAATAACATTATCAACAGCAGAAGTACGTCGCAGTCAACATGATAATCCAGGGATGTCACCGTACCCTGGGGTTGTCGCTGGACCCCGAGGTATTGGCCGGTCGGGACGGTCCAAAGCCGGCAGCTCGCAGTCCGGGCACGTGGCGAGCTGAATTTCTAATTAATCCACTGATACTAAGGATTGCGCTTGTTTATCGTTTATCTCCGTCTGCTTGTGTAAGATTTTGGGAGAGCTGTAAATTATGGAAGCTACTCTGGACACATTTTTAATAAACATGTGGTTTGGGTGTCCGCGGTTGACACGTGTGCCGATTTTGGGATGTAAGTTTTTTCCATTATAATATACCGAAATAAATCTTTCACCGCACCTTTACATTTTGTTAGGGCATTAATCTAGTAGCGTTTCAGGCGTTTTATAAGATTGATGCCTAAATATGTCAGACACAAATACTAGATCCATAAATAATGACTTTGCGGCCATATTTTAGCCTTTGTTGACGACGATGTATTAGATATCATAATTAATGTCTTAGGCATACGAACGTCAGGAGATGCCGTCCACACCATCAATCGTTGTGTGTAAACAAACACACTGGACAGTTTCTTTGAACGTGTTAGCTCGGCAGTCGCCAAGGCATTTAACATTGCTCGCGTAATCAGATTTGGCTATTACAATAAATATCAAATTATCACATTTACCGTCACAAGAAACTTACAATCCAATGGCTCAAAAAAGTACTGTTAATAGGCATCAGTCTGACAGCATCTCTCTGCCAGAATCAGTTGCCCAACTCACTACGTTACTTTTTAGGGTTCCTTAGTCAACAAGGAACCCTTAAAGATTCACCATATCCGTCTGTCCGTACTAGAAAGCTATAATTTGGCATGGATACACGTATTTATCACGCCGACAAAGCACAAACATATTTTTTCTACCTATTTCCTGTATACGTAAAGTGGGGATGATTTTTTTCTCGTCTATCCCATGGTTTGGCGTATCGTTGGATAGGCCATTCAAAAATATTAATATCGATTCAGGGAACCGTTTGCGTAAAATTAAGCTTTAAATTGCGAATGCCAGCTAAATGATTGCTTTACGATAGGTGAAAAAGTTGACGGCAATAATATATAATATACAACGAAATTAAAAGGAAAACTATCAAAGCTAAGTAGGCTTTAAAGAGTCATAGTCGCCCAACTTATAAAATGAACGTTAAAAAAAGTTAATTTAAAAATCAAAAACCCGACTGATTAAGAATCGATCTAAAAAGGTGTTAACAAGAAAAAAACATGCTGTGTAGTCGGAGGAAACATATTCGCGAACTGGCTGAACACCTGATCCTCCGATTGCACAGCATGATTTTTTCTTGTTAACAGCTTTTTAGATCGATTCTTAATCAGTCGGGTTTTTGATTTTTAAATTAACTTTTTTTATTTACAACTTTTTAGCTATATTATTCTTTTTCGAATTACTTTATACAAATTAGTGGTATATATTTTTGTAATCACCTCTTAAAACCCTTCATTACCCCACTCGATGGGTTTGGTTGAAGAAAAAAAATGGGTCCCGCAAAATATGGCGCCAAAAAGCCGCCATGTTTGTTTTTTTAGAACTTCACCTATCTAAGAACACTTGGGCAGTCAAGACATATCTATCGATGTCTTATTTATATAATTCGGTCAAGTGGTTTAAAAGATATGAGGTAATAAAGAATATTACATAAATACAAGATACGCGCGAAACACATAACCCAGTCGGTTAAAAATTGTATATGGACAACAGTTTTCGAACGGGAAAGTTAATTTTGTCTCTTCGTTAGAGCAATGTTCAATGCTATCAATAAATAAAAACGTTAGTAATGTTACCTATTTATTTTGGTTAATGTAGCTGTTTATACGGAACGATCGCACTTTGTCGGTTTTTCTAACGTCACATAAGCCTAAGTCCAAATAGTGACGTGCCAACACAGCGTCGATGTCATCGATCACTGTAGCCATCAGAGGGACAATGTCGCCGTGTCTAGAGACGTCACTTACGTGGCTATTCATCATGACCGCTCGGTTTATCGCACTGGCGATATGTCTCGTTCTGTTTATAGCATTGTGGATTTTGGACAAACAATACGTGGGTTTTCTCAAAGACAACTGAGTGACAAGTTAGGAATTTCGACATTAATACAGTATTTAGTTGTCTTTATTGCAGCATCGCGTCAGTGGCCTTCACTAGAGCCTCTAAAGTGCAGGATTATGGGCACTTGGGGCAGTCCAGCATTAAAGTTGTCAGATATTGACCCAAAACATTCACAGAAATTTTTCATCTACTTTAAATTAAAAATGTTGTCTCAATTCAAAACTCAGTGAACTGATATAAGTGTAGATAGAGCAAAATAGTTGACTAAAACGTTGCCACCATAGTGTGGCAGCAACAGAATCGAATCTTGTGATATCTAACATCGTTGCACGAATGCTATTTTCTCCGATGCTATTTTCTCTGAACTTCAGAGAAAATAGCATCGGGGACCAGTTCGTTAAGTCCGTCACGAAAGACACGCGATGTGTCGATGGAGGGACAATGCTTCATGTAATATTGAGCATCCAATTGTAGGAATTTCTAGTTTTACACTGAAATTCAATTGTGGACTACATCTTTGAGTCCAATCAAATGCAAACATTCACCAATGTCTCACAAAAGCTTCGATACAACACAAGAATCAATGAACCCGTATTTGCGAGTACGTGTGTTATTACTTATTAGATCCCAATGTTGATAATTCTTACTTTATTTTGTTTTTTTTTAGGTTTTGTCTCACATAATAAAAAAAGGCTTTTGACTTAAAAACTTATCTTAGCGGTCTCATACGCTACGTCATCAATCACGCTATATCAGTAGGCATTGCCGTAAGTCATTTTATCCTTCATGACGTTCACCCTTTTGCTTTGCTAATATTTGTTCAGTTTGCCCAATAAATAGCCAGTGACATTATTTACAGATACCATACCGAAAAAGATGAAATTATAGACATAACTAAACTTACCAAAAAAAAATCAATTCAGTGCTTTTAGAATTTAACTCGTCACATAGAATGGTAACAATGTGGCCATGGCATCAATCACGTCCAGTCAGTGGACGCGTCGCGATGTTGCGCAGGTCCATCACGGCGTGACCCTCCGAATATTTGCCCCCCTTGATTGAATATGACCAGCCACCCGATTATGTCGAAGATTAGGCGACCGCTCAAACTGGACACAGGGAGTTTCAGCCTTTATAACTGTGAGGGAATGAGTCTGCAGGATTAATCTTTTAATATCGCTAGTCTCTATACTATGAGTTACAACGATTAAACCGTCTTGCTAACATGGAAGAGATGAAAAGCTCTGAAACCTTTTACACACAACAACTAAACTGAAAGGTCAAAGATGAACGACGGACGACGGACGGTTTAATCTCTTAAATGCCAAAGTATGTCAAAAATCGTTCCATCATTTTATTGCAATCCCAATATCAATCTTAACACACTGACGTATGAGAAGTGAGTAGTTTTCAAGTTACTTTATAAACCAGATGAGGTTTCAGATGACCCCTAGTAGATACAAAATACAACAATAGATTACCAGCTCCTCAGCATCGATCAGTCCCCGCCAGCAGCAGCGTGACGCGTCGCTGTCTCGCCTCAGAGAACGCTGATCTATCACGCTGACCCGAGCTAATATTTGTGCACACAGATTGAATATGACTGGCGAAGGGATTGCATTTGTAAGACTATTTTATAGGAAACACTGAGGTTGTTGAATGGAGCTCAAACTTATTATAAACGTACTATGTAAATATAAGATATTGGAGAGGAATTTGCATCGTTCGTAAAAATTTATGTCTAATCAGAACTGAAAACCAAAAAAAATGTTGAATGTTGGTTGGATGTTTGCTACGATCTCCAACAAATTTCATTTCTGTTTTAATTTTTTGAATTAAAATTGTTTACGTCAGCGGTAGACCAAAGTTATATTTAGCGAGTAACAAGTATTTGGCTTTAATTTAGTTCTACTTTCATCATACGCATAACTTTAGTGTTTAGTGTCGGAATGGTTTACCTATTCCAGCATAGTTGAAATTGCTGAAATTCCCAAACACGACGTTTGGGAATTTCAGCAATTTAGTTTGTTTATTCCAGTTTGAGTGTTATTTATTATAAAACATGCGTATGTTATGTTGAAATTATGAGCATCCTTTTTGCTTGGTCGTGTGAAAAGGGTCACGTTGTGGCAATATCAGGGTGTTAGCGGAACGTTAACGTTGTACATTCGATCCTTCTGCAAGAAGTGACGCTACTTAATCACAATAAAATAAAGTAGGTACTATAAGGAGTCTCCGATCCCTTGATTTATCCCTTTTTAATTTATCCGTCGAACACATCATCGCTTACCATCAGGTGAGATTGTGGTCAAGCGCGAGCCAATAATACATATAAAAAAAAACTGGCTAGGTAATTAATAGTGTCATTCGTATTTACAATATTCTGATTTTCATCCTTGGCAAAAAGCCTGAAGGCGTCATTTGATATTTAATAGAATAGAATATCTTTATATCGAAAAAAAAATCGAATTAATGGAAAATATTACGAATTAATAGGAATGGAATCAAGATATATAGAAAATATAGCGTATTATTTACTGTAAAATACTGTACACACAGTACATATCTATGTCCAGTTATTTCAAGGCATTTTCATATTTATGATGGTGTTAAATCATGCAAATGAATTAATATTCTGAATGCAGATGTTAGTCTACTCGTTATCTCAAAATTCAAATTCAAAACAAAACGTTATCTATAACGAGTTTTCAAAATCAAAATACCTAAGCTTTCACTTCAGTAATTGGATTTCATCCAACAATGATCAGACCACTGCATTTTCTAACAATCAGTGTTTCGATTTGGAAGCTCATTCCATTATATTTGTGTTAAGTGCCAATATGGCGGCCAGATATTTGGCGCGAACGGCAGCCATGATGGGCGGCCGTGCGAGCGGCTAATTCAAACTGACAGCGCAGGGACGAGGCGATTACGTCACCGTATCACCTGGGTAACGAGGTTAAGGCTTGATATTGATTTAAGTACTACCTACATCATTAACTACAACGGTCCAGAAATCGTGAGGAGTTTACTTGCCTAAAACTTTACCTTTTGATTCCTCCTGTGAACTCCCATGTGAAACCATGCATTTGAGTTGGAGTTGTTATCGAATAAGTTAGTATTTTTTCCAATCCACACTGTTTACATAATAATATCCATCTATATACTATTTTTTTATATGAAGTTTTTCACAGAAGTATGATGAAAAAAAAACTTAATTCAAAAAATCAAAAAACCCGACTGTTTCAAAAGCGAACTAAAAAGTCGTAAACTAGGAAAAAATCATGCTGTGCAGTCGGAGGATAAATATTCGCGGGCTGGCTGACCAAAATCTGGTGTATCCTCCGCCTGCACAGCATGATTTTTTCCTTGTTTACGACTTTTTAGTTCGTTTTTGAAGCAGTCGGGTTTTTTGATTTTTTGATTTAACTTTTTTTATTTATAACTTTTTAGTTAAGTTTTTTCGAATTAGATACATTTAACCATATACTTGTAATATATTTTTGAAATCGCCTCTTAAAACCCTTTATTTTGATACCCCACTCGATGGGTTTGGAAGAAAAAAAAAATTTGGGCCCCCACAATATGGCACCCAAAATCCGCCATTTTTCTATTATCCAATTTTAATGTAGGCTATGACACTCGCAGGGTTAAGTCGCATCGATTGACGTATGAATCATCAAAATCGGCCAACGCGTTTGGTCTCTCGAACGCCATATAGGAACAAACATACATACATACTTACATACATACATACATATTTACATACATACATAGACTGATAAACACATTACCCTCCTTCGGCAGTCGGGTAAAAAGAAGTAAGTTTTTAATATGCAAAGGTTAATTCCTTAAAATTCCCAAATTCAATTCCGATGATGAATCCTCTACAAAAAACTTTAGTCCAGTGCGATGTTAGACAAATATGAAATATTTTAAAATATTTCCAAACAAAACAAAGAAATTAACACAATGTTTAAAGCATAAAACCTCGAAATCCTTTTTAAAATTGCAGTCGGGCTGTATGATGCATGTAATTAAAAAGTGGGGCAATGTTACATGCGGATGCCAGTGTTGATTGAGCTCTGGCTGCAGTCATGTAAGATGAGTGGAGAATCCTACTCGGGATGGTTATGGAAGGAGGGTGTGCAGGGTGGTGGGGTTTCCGTCGATGAAACCGCGAGGCTTTGATATTCGCGCCGGCTGCCCGTGATAGATATGTTGATGCACGGACGGAATGTCGGCATTAAAATTTATATTTAAAAAAATCTCGTGCATTTTTTCAATAAGAGAAAAATCATTAGCGGTTCTCTTTTTAAATATCGTCCGGCGATTGGTATTACGAAAAATTTACTCAACTGTACTTATCTATATTACTCGGGACTGGAATATGTAGCTGTATGAAGTGATGCATGATTTTCAAGAGGCCTTTGGCGATTTTTAATTAAAAGTACTTTCGAGTATCCTGGCGTCCAATACGCCTAGTAAACCGGGATGCTAATCAAGTGTCAGTAGAAGCAGTAGCTTCGTCTGACTGTATTTACAGAATGCACAATATTTTTCTGTTCTCTTTAAAGTACTTACTTATGTAGCATTGGATATACAACTGCTCACCGCTTTTCCAGAATCATTTTGATTCTGTAATAAACTGTCAAAAGATTAGGACATAG
The DNA here is from genome assembly GCA_949775005.1 of Orthosia gothica. Lineage (NCBI taxonomy): Eukaryota > Metazoa > Arthropoda > Insecta > Lepidoptera > Noctuidae > Orthosia > Orthosia gothica. Next base: position 1,381,682 of record OX459063.1, on the reverse strand, counting down.
GCTCATTATAAATCACTTTTGGGTACATTTTGTGTACCTCTTAAACGCCTCAAAACGGTCCTCGGGCGTTCGGAACATATGCCTTTTATTACAAAGTCACCTTTAACCTCTTAATTGCAATATTCCTAGGAAACGAAACCTGAGCAGGAGTTATTTTTATGTGTTCAAAGGTTATAATTCGTGAAACTGCTCACTTTGAACAACCAGGAGCTGGAGCCTGCTCAGATGTGTGTACTGTGTAAGAATAATTACTATAGTGTCTCTGTTTCACTGTTGCTTCATAATTATATCTCAGTTAATGAAATTCCTTACATTTGCTGGAAATTAAATAATGAATGTTGATTGCCGATGATATTATATCTTAGGGAGTTTGTGGCAGATTCAGAAAAAAAATCGAGAGGCTCTATAAATAGATATTTATGACACTTATATGGACCAAAAACGGCAAACTCGGTGGTCCCCAAGCCGCCTGCAAACTGAAGAATTTCTTGACTATGATGTACAAATACATTATTCCTTCCTGAGTTCAAAAAGCCAAAGCAAAAGTTGTAGCCTTGATAGACGTGTAGTGCGATAGTCGCCGGAAAAATGACAGAAAAGCATAATACAGAAGCAACATTAGACAAGGTATACCTACGTGACTTGTAAAATTATACCCATCGATTTAAATTCACTCAAAAGCTGTCTTAATCCTCACAGTAAATCCATTATATAATTCGACTTCAAACAAAACAGCGCATCTCCCGGATTAGAGTAACAAGCGTACGTAACACCCTTGATTCAACAAACGCTTTTAACTTAAATAGGACCATCACACAAAATGAAGAGATATTGAGAAGTTCCACTCCAAAGGAAATTATGTTTTCATGGTAATCATCCGCAGCCTGACATCGTTCACTGTTGGACATATGCCTCTTTTTTCTTGAGCCAATCCGCTCCATCACGCTCCTGTGCCACCCTTATCCAAGTTCTGCCTGCGATGGCAACAATTTCGTCAGCCCACTCACACAGCCACACTCGCTACCGCTGCCGGACGACCATATTCCTTCTAGCTTCTATCCTTGGACGCGACTCGGAGACTACCTTAATCCACCTGTCATCACCGCGCCTTGCAATGCGTCCTGCTCAACTCCATTTGAGTCTCCATTTTTAGGGTTCCGCAGCCAAATGGCAAAAAACGGAACCCTTATAGATTCGTCATGTCTGTCTGTCTGTCTGTCTGTCCGTCCGTATGTCACAGCCACTTTTTTCCGAAACTATAAGAACTATGCTGTTGAAACTTGGTAAGTAGATGTATTCTGTGAACCGCATTAAGATTTTCACACAAAAATAAAAATAAAACAATAAATTTTGAGGGTTCCCATACTTGAAACTAAAACTAATTTTTTTTTTTTCATCAAACCCATACGTGTGGGATATCTATGGATAGGTCTTCAAAAATGATATAGAGGTTTCTAATATAATTTTTTTCTAAACTGAAAAGTTTGCGCGAGAGACCCTTCCAAAGTGGTAAAATGTGTCCCCCCCCCCCCCTGTAACTTCTAAAATAAGAGAATGATAAAACTGAAAAAAATATATGATGTACATTACTATGTAAACTGCCAGCGAAAATTGGTTTGAACGAGATCTAGTCAGTAGTTTTTTTTTAATACGTCATAAATCGTAAACCGCAATTTACCAAGTACGGAACCCTTCGTGCGCGAGTCCGACTCGCACTTGGCCGGTTTTTAAATTCTGTTGTAGTTAAAAAGAATTTCAAGAGGAGTGCCTAGAAAAAACGACATTCTATCATTGATTAGGTTGGTTAAAAATGGGACCACATGACAAGCACCAGCTTTCTAATAAAAAAAGAATCTTCAAAATCGGTTCACCCAGTAACAAGTTCTGAGGTAACACACATAAAGAAAAAAAAATACAGTTGAATTGATAACCCATCCTTATTTGGAAATCGGTTAAAAATGTATGCAATTGACGTTTACTACCACAATACCATGTTCTTATTCCTTTCCATCCTAACTTATTGAAATCACTACCGCTGATGGAATGTCAGTTTGTTTAGAGGCTAACGTACAGCCGGATGCAGCTAGTGGGACATCGCAGTGGGACCACGCTTCCGGAGTGCTGAATACCAGTAGGAACCCAGTTTACATGTCCTGTCTGACTGGTCGATGGCCTTGGCTCTTTTGGGTATTTTAGAACCAATATAATAATAGTGCAGAGGACATGCGTGATTCCGTCGAGGTCGACCTTTTGGAGAGTGTGGGCTCTATCCAAACAAGAGACAAATATTTGTAGGGCCTACAGAATATTTGTTCTGACTCTGGATGTTTGTACGCGTGTTTTTTTAGTTCCTTTTGGCACCCGTGACGAAAATAGAAAACTGTATTGTGCAAACGTAGGCCTATTTTTTTACCCGACTGCTGAAGGAGGGTAATGTGTTTCTCAGTCTATGTATGTATGTATGTAAGTACGTATGTATGTTTGTTCCTATATGGCGTTCCAGAGACCAAACGCGTTGGCCGATTTTGATGATTCATACGTCAATCGATTCGTCTGAACCCTGCGAGTGTCATAGGCTACATTAAAATTGGACAATAGAAAAATGGCGGCTATTGGGTGCCATATTGTGGGGGCCCAAATTTTTTTTATCTACCTAATCCATTGTGTGGGGTATCAAAATAAAGGGTATTAAGAGGTGATTTCAAAAATATAACTTATATGTTTAAATGTATCTAATTCGAAAAAAAAAACTAACTAAAAAGTTATAAATAAAAAAACTTAATTCAAAAAATCTAAAAACCCGACTGCTTCAAAAGCGAACTAAAAAGTCGTAAACAAGGAAAAAATCATGCTGTGCAGGCGGAGGATACACCAGATTTTGGTCAGCCAGCCCGCAAATATGTATCCTCCGACTGCACAGCATGATTTTTTCCTTGTTTACGACTTTTTAGTTCGCTTTTGAAGCAGTCGGGTTTTTTGATTTTTTGAATTAAGTTTTTTTAACTGCCTTGTTTATTTTAGTGGTTGCAAGCATCTGCGCGCCCCTGGATTCGATGTAAGGTACCTTCTTCAATGTAAACCAGGGTTCTGGATTTTCACCTGGTTGATAATGATGACAATTGTCTCGCTCCATATTGTACATAATTAATTTGGTATGTTGCACAATAAAGATAAGATAAGATATATATGATAATAAAGAGCACTATATCTCTGTGTTTTTGTAACTGACGACGTGGGTAAAGAGAGCATCAGCAGCTTCTGCCGAAATATCAAGTACGTATGTTGTTAGACTTGGTGATGTTATTTTTAGTGTAATCTTTTCACGTATTGTCCCCTGGTCCTTCTGCAGCTATCTCCGTATTAAGTGCATGTAAGCATTCCGTTCACCGGAGAACAATCCGAGCGCTTCGGAGGCGGATATAAGCCTTTTATATTAAAACCAATCTCTCTCGCGACACGTTCAAACTATACGATTGTGACATGGGTCTACAAGTTATCCCTAGAAGCTATAAGCTGTTAGCGGTTAAAACATAAAACGGCAAAGGTGACTTTGGTTATGCTAGTATTATATTATCTGTGCTTTGGTGAAATGAAAGGTGTGTCGTGAATGATTATTCCTGCTAACTGCTAACAGAGTGTCTAGCAATCAGCAGAATAATGAAAGATTTTCAATATCTATGTCTTTTTACCCGACTGCCGAAAGAGGGTATTGTGTTTATCAGTCTATGTATGTATGTATGTTTGTCCGTATGTGGCGTTCCAGAGACCAAACGCGATGGCCAATTTTGATGATTCGTACGTCAATTGATTCGTCTTAATCCGGCGAGTGTCACTGACTACATTAAAATTGAAAAATAGAAAAATGCCGGCTTTTGGGCGCCATATTGTGGGGGCCCAATTTTTTTAATTCAAATAAAGTCCTCCTTGTATACATAAGTGACTTTGCACTTTTGAGATTTCAAAACTTCCGATGCTGGCATCGGCCATCACCCTACAGCACGTTTTTATTTAGGCCTTCATTTAGGTATCAACACGGGTACATATCCTCAAACTACCTGCATACAGCCTTGTACCATCAACTGCCTTATTTTCTGCTCCCGCTGTCTCCTACACTGTAGGCCACTAGAACACTATCACGCACACGACATGAGTCTCGCGCCGACACCTACTTTATATACTAATGCACATGCAGATCGCGCGGCGCGGCTTGTAATGCCAATATTTATTACCGCCGCATCTTTTATTCAGGTGCCCGTGATTTGGCACTCATGTGCACGGCATTATGTAAGGTATCCGATGTCGATTTGCTCCGTGACATTCTTTATTTATTTGGTGGTATTTGACGTTAGCAATAGACATTATAATATATTATAACATCACTCCTGTAATCTCCGAAGGGTAATTCAGAGGTCAACCTGTGAGTACAACTACATTTCGCCAGGACTTAAACAGTCCAAACAAACTATTCCCTTAAATCTGGCACAACTGCAACACCCTGGGCTGCTACTGAGAAATTCCAGATGGAATACCCTATAAGGGCGCGTTCACACGACACGCGCACGCTCAGCGCACGCCACCCGCGTCCAACTCGCATTGAAATTTGTTAAATAAGAATTTGAGCCTTATAATGCATCAATAGATCTCAAATTGCATTTAACGAGGTCTACACGCGCACGCCATGCGCCCGCCTCGCGCCAACCCTGCACTCGCCCTGCCCGTGCTCTGCACCCTCCCCGCGTACGCCTTGCGCCGCCTTGAAGCCACTATACATAGTGAACGAAGTAGTCCAGTCACTAATGGTTTAAGTGGGCGCGAGGCGTGTGCGAGGCGGATGCAGCGCGTGTGCGGGTTTAAGGCGGGCACAACGCGTGCACGGGTGCTGTGCGTGATCGGCGCGTGTAATCTAAATACGCCCTAACACTGTGTCCGACTTAGGAATCGAATCCAGAACCTAAAGCTCTGCAGTAGCTCTTGCGACCACTACACCAACAAGGGTTTTATTGACATAACGTATTAATAGACGAGATGTAGGATCATAACTTGAAGATCGGCGCCGCGATACCTATGTCAAAGTGGTTGTTATGTTTAAGCGTCCTTGATACAAATACAGTTGGTATCTATAATTGATGGTTATAGACAATCTATCTCTGTTAAATGGATTAATAAATACACGTAGTAATAAAGGTACTTTCTTTTTAATAAGTTTTAAAATGAGACAGATAAAGAAAGTATATTTAAAGTTAAGTCAGATTGCTTAGCACTCAAAAGGTGGTCTTTAAGCACGCCTGGACTGTCACAGTAAAACCAAACTCGACTTTTAGTCTTAAAAATGATTTCACGGTCCGAAAGTACTTTCATGAGAATTTTTAAAGTACCTAACTTATAATCGTGGTGTTACAAATGTCCTAGAGTGGAATTGAAGCAGCACTCAAACTTTAATATCCACTGTAATGTAAATAAGATCACCAGATCATTGTGATCGCGATTACAAAGGTTATGTAAATCGCTCCGTTGACAATATTCCGCCTCACACCGCGTCCATTACTAACTGAATTATCAAAAACAATTCCAAGTTATTACAATATGAATACGCTGCTTTAATGGCCGCGATCCCACCCTAACACTGCAAATCGAACCGTATCACCATCCCTTTAAAGCTCTTATTTATTTGCCGATGATACAGCAAACTCTTTTCATGCCGTCGCATTCGTTTTTATTGCTTGACATTAAGGTTGATTACCGTTTGCGGCAGTTTTGTGGAAGTTTGTTTAGTTAAGCGTGTCCAACTATAAATCAGGATTGATGAATGAATTCGTTGGATGCAACGGAAATGTGATGTTATGTGTTCGTGACCGCTTCAAGAGAATGGAAGTCGAGAGGTTGATGGTGACTGTTAGGATATGAAACAAATCAACGTGGCCGGAATCGCTTTGTACATTTTTCTTTTGTGATACGGTTTTCCTCTTTATCAATCTTTTTGCTAAAAATATTAAGTTGATTTTGCAAAAATGAAAACAGATATAATTTAGTTACTTATTTTTGCAGGAAAGCTTAATTAGAACTGGATTTAATCTCACATCAGTCATAGGGCACAATTTGAAGATTAAATAAAATTATTAATTAAAAATATTTTTAAAACAAGTTTTATTTTCGTATTTTTCCCAGCAAATCCTTTCATTTGATACATATATCATGGCAGTGCAAAAAAAATAACTAGTCTACCATCTTAGGCCGGCCACCATATTGGATTTAGAATGACGTCACTTAGCTAACCATGCCTTGTCATCCAAACTAAACATGTATGCAAAATTTCATCTTAATCGGTGGAGGATAACTGTTTTAAAATTCAGTTGCAAGATTTGACCTGAACACACTTACATACATACATACATTGCAAGTTAAATAAAAGCTTGTAATAGATGTGAACGTCAAACTGACAAAAATAAAACACATTAATCTGTGTAACACACTCTTTTTACGAAATATCTTATGGAACACTAGTCGGTATATTTTAGCTATGCGCGCTTTAGGTACAGCCACCGTCCACGCCCTCAAGTGTTTGCTTAACAAAATGTAAGCGGCACTTAATTGCCGACCCCGATGAACTAATCAATTAAACTCAGAAGAACACTTGAGTCTCTCCACCGTACAGCGGCGTGCCCGTGCCTTCATCCCATTTAGTGATTGTGTAGAGAGCAGAGAGACCGGTGAAGCGTGCTCGCTGGTAGCTAGCCCACTGAACTAAAGGACCAAATGACGGCCTGCCATCTAGGGGCTGTGTTTGTATTTTTAACCCCCGCCGGAAAAAGAGGGGTGTTATAAGTTTCACGGGTGTTGCTGTGTATCTGTGTATCTGTGTGTCTGTCTGTGGCATCATAGCGCCTAAATGGATGAACCGATTTTGATTTAGTTTTTTTTTTGTTTGAAAGGTGATTTTGTCGAAAGTGTTCTTAGCTATGTTTGAATAAAATCGGTTCAGCCGTTCAAAAGTTATGGGCGTTTTACTGTTTGAATCGGGGTGTTTTCGCAAGATAAATGTGTCGGGGGTTTTTAAATTTTGAAATTTTACTTGTTAAATAATGTCGTCGATATCGATCACAAAATTAGTTATGGTATCCTCGTTTGCTTCCTGAATAGAAGTGGTAATACTTGTTGTAAAAAAGTGCGCTTCCTTTTTTATTTTAATAAATTTTGTGTATCTGTTATAGGAAATCTGTGAAAACCAGGCATTGTCTATCTATACAATTGAATCTATACAATTCCTAAGAAACCTATAGATTTTAGGAAATGTGTGAAATGATAATTCAAACATTAAATAATACACACATTTCCTAGCAAATGTACATGTCATGGACCAAGTGATTAATCAGGGCACTGTGTATAATGGCCGGGCATTATGAATCTAGTCAAATCAAATCGGAAAATGTTACGAATACTGATTGAAATGTCTATATTTATCAAAATGTCTAGTAATTACAAATATTGCTATGTAACAGTTGGGCAATTCGATAATTATGGTCAATGAATTAATCCAAGAGCGAGCGAAGCAAGCTCGGGAGCTTAGGGCACCCCGATACAGTAGGTTACTTTAGATCCTGCAGTCAGAAATAGGAGCCCCGCACAATGGCTCCGGCGACTTTGTTGATTAAACAATAATCGTACTATTTTATAATAAAATCAATGTCAACATTAAAATAATGTAGAAAACCATATTTTTACAGCCCGGTCCAATAAATGATTGGTATTATTCAGAAAGTCCGGTCTAGGCATTTTGAATAATGCCGTATTAATCATTTGGTCCATCTTACTTCTTACTAATATTATAAATGTGAATGTTTGGATAAATGTATGTTTGTTACTCAATCACGCCAGAATGACTGAACCGATCTGGATGAAATTTGGCACAGAGATAGATTATTGTCTGGAATAGCACTTTTAGTACTTCATCCCGGTATAATGTTCCCTTGGGCTAAAGAAAACACTTTTCACGCGGACGAAACCACTGGCAGAAGCTAGCAACATACCAGGCCCCTCAGAAAGTATTGCGAAAAAAAGTTTTTATATATGGGAGACTGGCCAGTTATAATGTTTTTCGAAAATATGATTATTTATAAGTAAAAATAAGTAAGTTCCAATTTCAAAATTTCCCTCCACATTTTTTGCGAGTTAATTCAAAGTATTGTGTCTCACTGAAATATGGATCTGCGCCGGGAACATTTTAGAGCTATGATTTTATACGATTTCAAGTGTCGCCTGAAACCGGATGAATCGTACGATAGACTTCAAATGGCATTCATGGATGAAGGCCCTTCCAAGGCAACCGTGTATCGTTGGTATAACGAATTCAAGCGCGGTCGACCAACTTTGGGGGATGACGAAAGAAGCGGTCGCCCTTTGACGGCTGTTACCGAAGAAAACGTGCTAGCAGTGAAAAATTTAATCCAAGACAATAGGCGAATTACATATCAGGAGATTCAACACATATTGAAGATTGGATCGGGAAGCGTTCACGAGATTCTACACAGCCATCTTCGCGTGAGGAGGATAGTATCACGCTGGGTGCCGCACAACCTCACCGATGCTCAGAAGCAGGCCCGGGTGGAATGGTGCCGTGATATGCTTAACAAATTTGAAGCAGGCTCGTCTCGGCGTGTTTACGACATCGTTACAGGTGATGAGTCCTGGATTTATCAATACGACCCAGAAACCAAGCGCCAGTCGACTGTTTGGGTGTTTCAAAATGAGCCAACGCCTACCAAAGTGAAGCGATCTAGAAGCGGGGGTAAGATTTTGATCGCTAGCTTTTTTAATTTGACTGGCCACTTGGTATCAATTCCCTTACGGGATCAAAGAAGCATTAATGCCGAATGGTATACTACCAAATGTTTGCCAGAAGTTTTCTCTGTTATAAGCAACAAGCGACCAAACACAGGGCTCCGCGGGCTACTGCTCCACCACGACAATGCACCTGCGCACACCGCACTCAAAACGAGGGACTTCCTGGACAGCACGCCAGTCAAACTCCTGAGTCACCCTCCTTACAGCCCTGATCTAGCACCGTGTGACTTCTTTTTATTCCCAAAAATAAAAAATCAGCTCAAAGGGATACAATTTTCGTCGCCGGAAGATGCGCTGGCTGCGTTCGAGCAGGCTGTAAACGAGGTGTCTGCGGCGGACTGGAAAAAGTGTTTTGAAAACTGGTTTAGGCGCATGAATCTTTGTATAGAGGCTGGTGGAAAGTACTTTGAAAAGATTTAATAAAAATATATGTACGTATAGAACAATTTTTTTTAGTTTCGCAAAACTTTCTGAGTGTCCCACGTATACATATCCTAAGATTTGTATTCAATTTCTAAATGGTTCAAGGAACGAACGAATCCATATGCAAAACTTGTATTTATTAAGATTTTCAATGCAATATTTCACACCTTATTATGAAATCCTAAAAATAAATAATTGGTCATTCATTATAACATATTAAATCTGTATAAGACTTAGTAACAATTAAAAATGTTCAGCCAAGCAATCAATCTGCCTAGTCTTTGCCCGAATCTCTTCAAAGTTAGAGTGAACAGGCTTCTTCTGGGTAAGCTCACTCCATCGTAGACTCTGTCTCTGTCACCTCTGACCTAGACTAGAGTCAAGAGCAAACCAATCATAAATAAAAAAAAAGAAATAACATGGTGGTCGGCTTCCAGTCGTACTGGATGTAGCTGAGTGAAGCGACTGTCTATCTGAACTCCATAACTCAATAACTGGGTAGTACGATACCCCTTGGAAAGACTGGTGTCAGATTGCCAGGCCTGGCTGACTATCTGTAACGACTGTCAAAGATCTAGAAATAACAGCCAGGACCAACAGCTTAACGTCCTTACGGAGGCACGGAGGAATCTCACTATGTAAAGATGGTCAACCATCTACGGACCCGTGAGATCAACCCTTGCGGCTGTTATAATTTAGCCAAGAGCTCCTCAATCAGAACCTAATCAACAGTTTTATAATTAAAATAAGTGTTTTCTTTAAAACTTGGTGAGCATGATTCGGACGCCATAATGAATCAAACCCTTTCGCATGACGTGTGCACTCCCTGAGCTGTGATTGGTCCCTGCAATCACGCGAGCGAATGAATACCCAATACCCCGTGCGCTCTCATTTACCTCATAACGGACCGACATCTTGTTTTTAACATATTTCCAATTGCCGTATCAGAATTCTATGGATTTCCTAGAAATTCTTTAGAATTCCTGATTTCATACATTTCCTATAACATATCCACGAAAATGTAATGGAGCATTTATAGCCATATTTAAAACTGCACATTTGATCATTTATTGCTCTTCGTTTCTTGAATATTTAATTGAAGTTTTCCGAATAATGAATTATGGGAGACCAACACAATATTCAAATAAATCTGCAATTGATTAATTTAAGTTTAAATGGACTTACCAGCCACGACGATCAGGAGTAACGCAGGGAGTCTGTTGGACCACATGTTGGTGCACGATGGGCCAACCTGCCAACAAATTGGAACAACTTAGTTTAACTAGATTAATGTAGTTATCGAACATGTTCGTTGTATCTCCGGCGTTTAAACAATTACGGTTGGAGTTGAAAAATGGGTACGTTGCAAGGACTAGACTGCTGGTTTCTGGTTTCTAAGTTTGGCCTACTTCAAAATTATTCAATAGGTACGACGGGTTTCAATTGTCGCGAGCCTGGAATCCAGTGGTTCAACTCTATGTAAAGGTCGTAAAACTACTGAACGAGTGTCAAAAGTGGATACAGTGAGTATCGTCTGTCGTGAACAATGTCGAGAAACTAGTGAGACGAGTTCTGGTAGTAGCAGTATCGTGCGTGAAAAACGAATGAGGAAGAGGGTAGACAGATATGTCAGTTCGTAAAAACACCCACCGGCAAAGACTTTAGTTCTCGTGATCATGGCGCTTGTAACAGTGCCGAAATATCGAGCTCTCAACCAAATGCAAAATATACATTAAAAATTATAAATTCTAGGTCAATCGAAAGTGCCCTATAGGTTTTGGGTCGAACGTCCGAAGTCCCCTACCGTTACCGGTAGTTCCCGTTGACCTAGAATCACGAAATTTGGCAAAAAGTAAGGTCATGCAGCAAATAAAGGAAAAATCCCAAAAAATAAAAAAACTTGAAAATTTATTTAAATTTTGGTACTTACAAAGTTTTCGCGAAAATCTAAATTTGCCCATATCTTAAAAACGTAGCCACCAATAAAATGATACAAATTTTATCATGGCGTATAATGGGTAAGCACTTGACCGGTTTTTTTTTCTTTTTAGGAACAATCTCTAAAATGTACTATGTGTTAATCCATACTCACAAACTTTCAAATATATAATGAAAATGGAAAAATTATTCAGTGTGATGCCGTGAAGAAAAAGCTATAAAACCTGTGGCTATAGTGAAAATAAAGGCTCAAGACAAGCTATACGGCGCGCTGTATGACTAAATGATGAATGAGCAATATAACTGGAGTGGTGATAACAAAATAAACCTGTGAATGAGGAGTTAGTGACAATAGTTAGTATGGATGATGTAAGAATAGCAGTAAATGGAATAAATAATGTTACGGCAGTTGGTCCGGACGGAATACCAGCTGAAGTGTGGAAGCTATTGCACGTAGATGGACAGACGTGCTTGGCTTTATTCTTCAATAAGTTTCTTCGGGAAGAAGCTACACCTGATGAATGGAACTATTGCATAGTTCGCTGGTGCCCATCTTTAAAAATTAAAAACAAAGATGATGTGCTGGAGTGCAACAACAATAGAGGAATAAAGCTAATGTCACATAGTATGAAAGCTTGGAAGGAAGTAATTGAAAGGTGGTTATTAAAAACCAATTTGGTTTTATGCCTGATCGGGGTACAAAGGATGCCACTTTCACAATCCATCAGTTGTGCGAGAAATACAGAGGTGCACTTAAGAACTTGTACATGGTGTTCATTGACCTTGAGAAGGCATACGACCGGGTACCTCGTGAAGTTTTGTGGTGCAGTAATGTATGTAAAGGTAAAGTAAGGTAAAGTATGTAAAGTTACACAGTACAAGTTACAGACAGTAGTTGCACCAAGGGTTGGACCTCAGTCCTTACCTCTTCCTTATGATAATGGACGCTCTGACTTAGGATATACAAGAAGAGGTACCCTGGTGTATTCTATTTGCCGATGAAATTGTGCTGGTTGCCGAGAGTGACCTTGAGGTCCAGATCAGATTGGAGGTGTGGTGGCATAGACTGGAGAGTGTTGGCCTGAAATTTAGCAGAACCAAAACCGAAGACTTTTTCTGCGATTTTGGCGGTCTCTCCAGTTCCGTGCCTATAACTCTCACAGGAACACACTTACCGACTCCAACTTCCGGTTCCAAGAGTCGCTTGTCCAAGAGGACGGGGAAGTAGACCAGGATTGGTTAAATGGCGACAGGCCACTGGAACACTTGCGACCCTCGGATTAAAGGTTAAGTTAAAGGGAAAAATCTACAAGTCCTTGATTAGACCTGTATGTCGTCCTGTTTGGAGCAGAATATTGAGCTGTGAAAAAGATGGATGATAATAGATTGCATGTAGCAGAGATGAGAATGCGGAGTGATAGAATGGATAAAGTCAGCCAGTGACAGAAAATTTGAAAGGAAACCGTTTTTCCTGTTATGGTCATGTGATGAGAAGGGATGAAATGCTATTACTAAAAGATTGATGAATATAAAAAAGGAAAGATGGATGGACTGTGTGAGGAATGATAAGAAAGAAAAGGGAGTCAGTGATAGCGTGACGGGGGACAGGACGGTATGAAAGAAGAAAACGTGTTGCACCGACCACAAGTAACATGGAACAAGGGCACGAAGATGATGGTGATGAGTAGGACTGTTTATTTATCCTGTACTTTGTTGTTGTACCTAAATATAAATAATAACAGTGGAATTTTCTTCAGTTGATACAAATACCAATATTACTCGACCTTCAATGTTATTAAGTTGCTAATATTTAGCGATCCTGTTTATTAATAGATAAGCCGCTGTCTTCGAACTGGAGATTATTACATTTTTTCGGTAACTAAGAAAGGACTCTGGCAAGGAAATTGTGATAAAGTGTATCGATTAGAAACGATAAGATCCATTCGCAGAAATGAGTGGCTTAAGATAACTAATTTGTAAATATTCGTGTCTGTTTACTTTGTATCTTTTTTTTGTTTATTTTTAAACTCAACGTTTTTAATATTTATTTAATAAAAAATACAACTGAGTTCAAAACCATTGCATTATTTTGCACGAGATTTATAAGTTATTTGAAGCCTGTTTGTTATTTAAGATTGTTGTCAAGCTATCTGGAAATATCTTCTGAAAGGGAACAAGTAAAATTTAAAAATTTAAAAAACCCCCGACACATTTATCTTGCGAAAACACCCCAATTCAAACAGTAAAACGCCCATAACTTTTGAACGGCTGAACCGATTTTATTCAAACATAGCTAAGAACACTTTCGACAAAATCACCTTTCAAACAAAAAAAACTAAATCAAAATCGGTTAATTCGTTTAGGCGCTATGGTGCCACAGACAGACACACAGATACACAGATACAAAGATACACAGCAACACACGTGAAACTTATAACACCCCTCTTTTTCCGGCGGGGGTTAAAAATGTATAGGATTGTCAAACTCTATCGAAATATCACGTCATCAATCCCTGACATTTTGTCATTTCGATCATCATCATCGCTGACATCAAGTACCACTTGTGTAGAGCCTTCGATGTATTTAAAAACAAGCTCATAACTATAAATTAAACTTCACTAAAACAACAGAAATCTAATTAAATTCAATTACTGTCTCGTTATGTTTAAACTGACGTGTATTCATAACCTCAAGAAACTGTCATATTCATAGTCTCGACTTGTACAGCGTGTAACATGTCATGTGTCACGTTACATCGTTACATGGCACGATACGAACTGTTGCTGCTCTGTCGTTTTGTAGGACTCGTTGATTGATATGTGTATAGTTTGAAACGTCCAAAAAACTAGCGCGTGTGAAATTGCTATAGTTTGTTAACTGTACCTATCTGGAAATTCAATATTTTACGTAGACCAAAAAGCTATTTACGGCTGTTGTCATCTATTCCGAGAACTAGTTAGTTTGTTTTATTGTTCGTACTGTTTATTGATACCTACTGAAATAAATGTCCTTGTAAGCCGATTAATGAAATGTTATATGTTTACCTACCTCTAATTTCATCAATATTGTCGATAACGCAAACAATCACCTACTAGGTATTCCTAATTATTATGGATGACTATAGATTCTGCCCACGGCTCGCTTTCGTTTAAAGTGTTTTGTTATAGCGAGGCATTATTCGGAATAAAAAGTATCCTATGTGTAAATCCAGGTTATAAACTAACTGTGAGTAAAATTTCATCTAAATCTGTTCTGCCGTTTTTGTGCGATCGAAAAACAAACTTTTCAAGCACAGTTTGGTCACAAAAGACCAAACTTTCAAAGTAAATGTAAGTATCTATTTCAAAAACAGTTTAACTCATTGGTATTGAACTAAATCATCGAATATTCTAAAATTCTCATGAACACTGCGTACATCAACGAGAAATAATAATAAATGATTCATCATCATTCAATCATTGTTGTCGTCCACCGCTAGATAATTAACTCATTCATAAAACCGGCTAAGTGCGAGTCGGACTCGCGCACGAAGGGTTCCGTACCATTATCGCAAAAAACGGCACAAAAATCTCGTTTGTTGTATGGGAGCCTCCCTTAAATATTAATTTTATACTGTTTTTAGTATTTTTTGTTATAGCCGCAACAGAAATACATCATCTGAGAAAAAACTGTCTAGCTATCACGGTTCATGAGATACAGCCTGGTGACAGACAGACAGACGGACCGCGGAGTCTTAGTAATAGGGTCCCGTTTTTACCCTTTTGGAACGGAACCCTAAAAATCATGGCTCGCGATTCTTCCAGCATTATTATTACTAATAATAAAGCGCGGCAACTGACCACAAACAAACCAACATCACTTTAATTTATTTTATTTTTACTCTTTTGTTAGTCGGGCCGCGCCGCGGAAGTGGACGCGTTAACTCTTTGCCACTTAAATACTAAAACACTTTGTACGCAAAGCCTTTGTACCTACTTCATTTTTGGCTTTTAATTGTGGTTAGTTTTTGTTTTATTTTTCTGGCAGTCGTTAATGTATGTAAGTTTTGTTTTATGTTGTGGTTCCTTTAAAATCGCATGATGTTAAACAAATAAATAACAAGAATACATAGTACCTACCTATTGAAATAAAAAGAAAATGTCTCCTGAATTTTTGAAGTTCTTTCAACTCCAGAAAAACTAACAATAAATTCGCATCGGAAAAGTTTCAGTTGACACTTCGCTGTTATTTCTTATAACCATTAATATTAGTTACAGCATCTATTTCACAATTTAACCAAGTCCCATTTATCTTCACAATGTCTTTGCAGTGTCCTCCAGTATAACAATTCCTACAAATTCTTTTCCTTTATATTTTTATATAATAATGAGGACAGGACAAACATAACAATACACTTACAGCGATATATTGTAGATATCGACGCCACTAACGCAATGTTCAAGTTCCTCGGGCGAACATCCCGTAGCACTCAGTAATATAAACTATTCAACACAAAAGTTCACGCGCGAAATACTTTCCGATGTCGTAGCGCGTAGCTCGTAGCGCTACGGCGTAGCGGACCGCGCGCCTACACACCCAGCGAGCGAGTGGCGGGCGATGCTACGCCGAGCGACACAGGCTACAATATTCGCACCACAGATGTTCCAATAAACCAGTACGCCAATTGATTCTCTGCTGTTCAATGTTCCCGTTAAACTTTTACAGCCACACTCGCATAGGTAAGCGCCTCATTTCGTATTCGCTTGTTTCGGACATAATTGAATATGAGACCGTGTTTTGCACAGATTAACGTGGCTTTGTTTCATTCCTATTGTGCGAATTTCGATTAATAATTAAATTAGGCAGCGGGTTGTAGGTGCTTATAAATGTTTGAAATTAGTTTTCGGTCGTTTCAGGAATATCGTTGCTGAAGACCTTTGGTTTCCTGTTTTTGGAATTATATACTGTGGTGCATTGCGATAAGAGCAGAAATTGCATAATTGCACGAATAAAACTACGTTCATAATGAGAAAGGTAGTGTTTTAATAGTGGTCCTTTTATTAAAAGCGTTTGTATTTTATAAACGCTGTTTGCTAATTGAATTCCGTGTATTTTATCTCATGCACGTGTTTTATACGACATTCTATTAATGATCTCGCTAATTGAAACCTCAATAATGTCTAACACTCAGCTTCGCACATTTTATTTTACAACGAATCATTTCTTTAAAATTCATCTTTACTTTTTTTTTTTTTTTTTATAATCTCTTTACTCTCCGCAAAGCGTTTTATGTTGTTGATCTAAATTATAACAAAAGGTAACCTTGTTACCTTAACTCAAAAAAAGTATCGATCTTTTTAAAATCAATAAAAGTAAGTTTTTGAATAACATTTGAACTGTTTTCTATCATCGTCGTCGTAAAGAAACAATAATATTCAATTAAAACCTCTCAAAATACAACGACGTCACTTTAAAATAAATTAACATAGTAATCCGTGGAGTCGCCACCATTCGCCATTCACGTCGATAACTTATAATCCGATAGAATCATAATAACCGTCGCTAACTGGATCAAACTGAAAGCAGAATTCGGGAGCATTTCAAAGGAATGCGCTTCAACTTTCACGAGTTTCATTCACTGGCAATCGTTCGCAAATTTTGTGTGAATGAATATTTTATATTGTATGTACGATTCTTATTTTCTATTTATTATAATTTGTATTGTAATATGTGATTTTATTTATGAAAGTGCTGTGCACATCTGTAATTGACATAGACACTAGAATAAGACCCTAGCAAATGTAATATCCATGTTTGTGTTTGTGTTGTTGATGTGCCTTGAATAAATAAATGTATGATCAGATTTGAATGCGTCAGTTTGCTGTGTATTTGGATTCAAAGTACTAAGAAACATTTTCAATAAAAACACTAAACTACTCGTATACTCTTTGCGCTGTAACATGGTTCGGGTGACAGTTTCAATAAAAAAAATGTACGCATATACGTATACGCATTTTTTGTAGTTTAACGTCATACAGGCAACTATGGTATATGGTATAACTATGCTATGACGTTAAACTACAAAAAATTGCGTATGCGTATATGCGTAAAAAATGTTATTGAAACTACATGCTACAGCGCAAAGAGTATGGTAGAGTATTTTTAACCCCCGCCGGAAAAAGAGGTGTGTTATAAGTTTCACGTGTCTATCTGTGGCATCATAGCGCCTAAACGAATGAACCGATTTCAATTTAGTTTTTTTTTTGTTTGAAAGGTAATTTTATCGAGAGTGTTCTTAGGTATGTTTAAATAAAATCGGTTCAGCCGTTCAAAAGTTGTGGGCGTTTTACTGTTTCAATTGGGGTGTTTTCGCAAGATAAATGTGTCGGGGGTTTTTGAAATTTTGAAATTTTACTTGTATTGAAGGTGTTTACGGGTCTAGCTAATTAAATATTGAAACAAAACACAGGGTCGCTTTCTAAGTTAATTATTTGGAGTTAAGAACGTGTCAAACCCTACCCTCATGTCAAAGTTTGACAGGTTTCCAAGTTAAGGTAAAGTTTGACAAATATTCAACTGCAAATTCTTACTTCCCCACGCGGAGGACAATCTAACAAATCTTTAAATATGTACATTGTGTAACGCAATCCCCTCGTAAAAACACATCAACTGCCTGTGAAATCAAAACACAAGCAACTCTCACGCGCAAATGTAATTTAAACAAATTTCACAAACACAATAAAACTTTCTTTATTCACGTAATAGTTGGTAACTTGTTACACAAAGTTACACAACGCAATAAAATGATGATCGTCGATCGCAGCGACATCTGACTAACGCTCGCGCAAACTCCGCAGTTTCCCGCGGGAACCACGAAGAAGTATTCACGTACCACAGAGTTACACCAAAGTTTTCTTACAGACTTTACAGAACGATGCTGAAACTTTCACGGTCTTCTAACCAAGTATTTTATTCTGAAATGAGACCTATTTGTATTGTAAATATTAATTTTACATGAACAGTAAGCTTTGTCAAAGACCGAACGAATGTAATCCTCTTATAGGCTTATAAAGGTTCATTTAATATTTTATTAAGGTATATTTCAGGCTGAATGTCTTCTTTTGTAAATATTAGATTTGTGTACAATATGTTTTTGATATAGGGAAGCTCCCCTACAATTATCACTTATCGGATGGGATATAATTCGAAGATGGTCTTTCAGGTCGTGCTAAATTCTTCATTAGCTTAAAATAAACGGATGGGATATAATTCGAAGATGGTCTTTCAGGTCGTGCTAAATTCTTCATTAGCTTAAAATAAACGAAATATGTTTAAATTATTAATTTATTACATACCTACATTTGTAAGGTATAAGCTACAAAGTTAGCTTACTCGCAGCCTCTCAGGAACTCGCACAAAATCCAGTAAACTCTGAGCAAGCTTAACTCACGCCGTCTACTGGTTGACTAGCGAGACTCGCAGTCGACACAATATGTATAAAAATAGAAGATCCACTCAATTTCGGATTATAATTACAAACTCAAAAACATTTCAATGACAAAATGTTAAATAATAGGCACGAAACACAAGCAATTTTCAACTCCGAAGGCCCGAAAATGTGTGTTAATGTGTTTTTATGTAACTACACTGTAGTTTCTATTCAAGTACTCTCGGGAATTCATGATGTAGTCTGTGTACTAGTAAATGTTTAGGACCTTCACACCGCCGCCGTTTAGAAAAATGCGAATAGAACTAGCAACTAGAAACGAACTGGCAAGCTACAAATGTTCTGATTCTAAAACGAGCGATAAGGGAGTAATTTCTTTGATAGTTCTCGTCCCTGCAAACAACTGAGAGAGAGTTTTTTCGATGTTTTTTTTTTAATAATGTGTGACATCCTAAATATTGAGGGTTTTTTATCGAGAAAATAGTCGATAGATTGATGCCAAAACTTCATTATTACAGTGGGTCTTCTGTATTACCCTGTGCGGTGGTTTTTATCAGTGTCTGACAGTGGCTGCCGGCCGCAGATACCGCGCTAACCGAGCGGATTCAAAGATATTTCAACTTTCAACACTTATTTTATACACTGAAGGATTCGCGCGCTCATTCTAACGGACGACCCGGTGCCAGTGAAGCGATTAACTGCATCCATTATGAGCAGGTTTTTAAATGGCGACGTTGCGCATTTTTATGAGAAGTATTTTGCGTTTTTGACCACCGACAGAAAAAGAGGGGTGTTCTAAGTTTGACGTGTTTACCTGTGTGTTTGTGTATATGTCTGTGGCATCATAGCTCCTAAACGGATAAACCAATTTCGATATAGCTTTTTATTGTTTTAAGGTGATATTATCTTATATCGGGCGTTATCTGAGCTATGTTGGATGAAAGTGGGTAAAGCCATTCAGCAATGGAGAAGGCGGAACGCGTGAAGGAGACACAACGGAGACACCCACACGCCCCTAGCCACCGCAGGAGACGCCCCGGACGTCGGGCGTCGCAAGCCAATTCCCGGCCACCGTAGGCACGGGCTTGCGGACTGCAAGTAATGGGTAGCTCGCCGTCCGATAAGGAACAGTCCCGAGTCGACGGCGCACAGTGTTCCACGCGTGCCTCAAAGAGATGTCAGCAAAACTGACGGGGCCCGCTAGGGCCAATGCCTGTCTGCGTCGCGCATACATTTGAAAGGGAGTTACCGCAGCCCTGGCACAAGTAAGTGAAGAAACATGGGTGGGTTTCAGTCAGTAAAAGTCTGGCACGCCCTCCCGCTTCACCCAGAGTGCGAGAAGTCATCGGATGACATACCAACAAAAAAAAAAGTCGTTCAACAGATATGGGCGTTTTACTGTTGGAATCGGGGTAATTGCGCAAGATATCGTGTCGGGGGTTTTCAAATGTTACTTGTTAAGATAGAGTTTAAGAAGGATGTTAAATGAATGGTTAAGGATGAGGCATAGTTTGCGAGATTGTAATTAATTCCTTTTTTTTCCGAAATTACTGTTAACGTTTACTTAATAAGTTACACACAAATTGAGCCTCAATAAATTATTCAAATTGCCCATCTAGAAGCATTGCATGTCACAATTTTTAAATTCTCCAACAAAACTGTTATAAGAATACTAGCACTTCTCCCGCGACTTCGTTCGCGTGATTTTATGATTTATTGTTTATTAAGGTTCCAGTTCCATGTTTATTAACCCAAGAAATAAGATTTAAAAAAAAAAAATACGAACCCCTAAAAATCTTTCTTTTTTTTTCGAAAAACTAATAATGAAAACCTTTACTGTTTATTTAGCTTGGTATTTATGCCAAGTTTCAAGTTTATTAACTGAAGTTATGATTCTTCAAAATCGTCTTTAACACAAAACGTCTTTTAACTAATCATGACAACCTTTAACATTTACTAAGATTACTATTTGTACCAAGTTTCAAGAATTTCGGCCGAAGGAATCACGTTGTCCCATACAAACTTTGTCCCCCTTTTTAACCCCCTTAGGGATAGAATTTCGGAAAATCCTTTTTTATCTGATGCCTACGTCATAGACTGAATACACCCTCCAAGTTTCAGGTCATCCGTCAGTCAGTCATTCAGGACAAAGCATTTTATATGTATAGATTGGAAGCACAAACAAAAACATGAAAACAGTCTATAGGTTAATGCATGACATGACCATAACCTGAAAGGTTATGGTCATGTCATATACCTATCGGCTCTCAATCGGCGCCGGATCGCTCGTCTAGATGGAGGCGCGCGCGGCATTCAGCGGCTTAGCACGAATTATGTTCAATTTAAAGTTTCGCGCGATTCAGCAGTCCCTCCCTCCCCTGTACCTTGTACGTCGACGCTACCCGGATTTCGGCAGTAATGCAGCTAATCGTATTTTGTATCAAATCCCTGTACTTAATTTCGGTGTTCATAAGTGCCTTTCCTGATGATGCAATGCAATTCGATTTAGTCCCGTTTCCGTAAATGTGTCCGTGGCATCAACAGTGGGCCCTATCAGAATATCAGCGCAGCCTTATTAACTTTTCTGGATATCGCTGCACATGCTAAGATAGGAGCCTTTTTGGTCTCGCAAGGGGTTAAATTTTATAAATGTTTAATTGTATGCTTATTTCTCGTGTCTCCTGTGCGGGTCACAAATAAATATTTTTGTTTCTTTCTATTTATATCACACCGATAAGCGATTTGACTAGGTAACTGGCAAGTATGTTCACATGGACGCAATGCGATGCAATTCGATCGATATGCAATTTTTCTTAGAAAATACAAAAATTATAATAAAAAAATAAAGTTTTAATTTAAAAGTCAGAAGTTTTAATGAATGCGTTCAGCCGTTTTATTTGACCGTATTAATAATGTATTTCTCAGTAGCAGCTCGTTGTCCGGAGATATGCCCAGTTGCAGGCGACATAATGTAGGTCTACTGCTACATGTGCATACAGGCGTTAGATTGTTAAGGCAGTTAAAATTAAAAAATCACACTAATATTAGAAAGGTGAAAGTTTGCGAGTGTGTGTGTATGTTTGTATGTTTGTTACTTCTTCACGCTCAAACGGCTGGAGGAATATGGATAAATTTGTCCTAGAGAATATATAGTCAGGAATAGCACATTTTCAACCCCCGCCGGAAAAAGAGGGGTGTTATAAGTTTCACGTGTGTTGCTGTGTATCTGTATATCTGTGTATCTGTGTGTCTGTCTGTGGCATCATAGCGCCTAAACGGATAAACTGATTTTGATTTAGTTTTTTTTTTGTTTGAAAGATAATTTTGTCGAAAGTGTTCTTAGATATGTTTGAATAAAATCAGTTCAGCCGTTCAAAAGTTATGGGCGTTTTACTGTTTGAATCGGGGTGTTTTTGCAAGATAAATGTGTCGGGGGTTTGTCAAATTTTGAAATTTTACTTGTCGCAAGATAAATGTGTCGGGGGTTTTTAAATTTTTAAATTTTACTTGTCGCAAGATAAATGTGTCGGGGGTTTTCTAAATTTTTAAATTTTACTTGTTTCAATTGTATGTAGCCAGAGACACTCGCGAGATTAAGACAAATAGATTGACGTATGAACCATTACAATCGGCCATCGCGTTTAGTCTCTAGAACGCCACATAGAAACACACCCTTCTTTGCGTCACGCAGTAGGGTAAAAATAAGTGCATACTATTTAAAACAAAGACATAGCAAAAACAATATTGGGACCACTTTGATATTGTAGCCGTGAATTGGAGCTCTACACAACCCACACACATTTTCTACTTGAACCAAATCACATCACGCGGTGGCGGTAAATTCGTAAATAAAATGCCGTGAGCTTAGGGCCTAAGCCGCAATCGGGAAAGTGCCTACATTCAGATTTACTTATACGTGGCCACTCCAAGTAAGGCTGAGCGCACACTGTAGACCTCAGCTCGGATATTCGGGATACAGACAGTACCTATTTTTTTAAGAGTACCATAAGACGTGTATCTCTCTCTTATTATGACATAGTCATGGCTACCATTCGGTACCACCTTTTTTGCAGCAACAATATCTATAAGGTCCATTTTGACCGCTTCAACTATCGTGACGCTTGGGGGAGGCCTATCGTTCAGCAGTAGACGTCTTTCGGCTGAAATGATGATGGTGACGATGAACTATCGTGAATCATAACTCCGACATCAATTTGT
Organism: Orthosia gothica; assembly: GCA_949775005.1. Taxonomy (NCBI): domain Eukaryota; kingdom Metazoa; phylum Arthropoda; class Insecta; order Lepidoptera; family Noctuidae; genus Orthosia; species Orthosia gothica. The sequence goes on along the minus strand of OX459063.1, from coordinate 1,358,839 downwards.
CTATTCACGATGACGGCAAGAGAATTTGGTATTCCTATCCTAATTCCATCTCTTGTCACTGATCATAATAGGTATTCGTCCATGTTTAGGATTGCCTCCTTCCTTCTCGGCTGGTACACGAGGCGACTCGTATTTGTCTAATGTTATTGTGAGTCGCGTATTATTGGAGCAAACACAGCGTCGCGCCGGTCTGAGTGAATGCTGAATATTCATGATTTGTGGCTGCGCCGCCAGGTGGCGTGCGTGTGACAGCGATGTGTCGTCGGAACAGTGAGCTCTCCCCTTAAATCTTCTGAATGTGATAAGCTTTTCTCTTAACAGTTATAAAGTGCAACGAAGTTCTGAATGATAATAAAGTCCCAATTTACTGATAACAAGGTGTCAAGTATAATCTAATTCATCGCATACCAGTGATGAAATGGTTGAAATTTCAGGCCTAAGTGATAAAGCGGAATCAACTCACCTTTATGCTGGAAATCCTATTATCTATATGGAATTCAAAACAAAAATAATACGAATAGCTTCATAATCCAATACTGCATAGCCCGCTATCACTGGTGCCAAACTTACTTCGGTAGGAGTTTGAATAATAGAGCGAGCGGTTGTAATCCGCGGCGATTCGTGTCGCGGGATTCAATCTAACCGATATTCGATCCGACTGAGCTGATCCACAGTGATTGGACTACCGGACCGCTGTAGACCACCGGACCACAGAACAACCGTGCTAATCACTACGTACCAGTGTTGCGATCAAACGGACACAATTCATGATATAGGGACAAATTGAAGCATTCACAAGAGCGAGCGCTGTACTATTTATCAGTAACCGGAGTTGATAGTAATATTTATACGTATTTTTGGAATTTTCTAATACCAACAATAACGTCAATAGCGTCATGTTCGTAAACGGGCGCCATCGAGTGGGATTGGTCATAATTTAGCTGCCTCGGCCTGCTTTTAATTATTTACTTATTGTATAGTCTAGACGCTTTTACGTGCACGTCTTTTTACATCGTTCTCAAATTTGTATTTTATCAACAATAATGACGTAGGCAAATAATTGTAATTAAAACTGATGGAAAAGAGTGTCCGTGAAGTTTCTTGCTCATTCTTCTCCATAGAGACCTACTTATTAAATTGAAAAGTGCCTATATAAGGCTTAGTTGAAGTAAAATAAATAAAAAATATTTTGTTTTTGTTACAAATGTTTGGCTCCCAGCAAAATACAGTTTAATTTCCAATTATATACAATGTCATTGAACTATGTTTGTGAAGCGTAATGATATTCATCCCATTTCACCGAACTCGTAATGTGTACTGCACGTTATTTATGAATACAACAAATTCAATTAAAAGCATAAAGCTATTATAATTTCACGAAGCCTATTTAAATGGGAAAATCCTCAAAGGGATTTTTCAGTTGATTGAATTGTTGATTTGACTGAGCTGGTTTACAATACTTCTGATATCAGAGATCCCAATAATCACTGTACAGTGTACGTTATGTGCGTTTGTACTCCAGAACGATTATACACCATGTACCATTGTACCCAGTGTACAATATTACTCCAGTACGCAGTACTCGCTCACTTGGGATCTCGCAGCCAGCGACTCTGCGTATTGTTTAAAACGAGAACATATAACCATCATTGCCATTGTGAATCGGCTAGGGTTACAAACGCTTATCGAACATTTTTAATACAAATGGAATAGTCCATATATACATTTAAACCAATAATAATCAGTATTTTAGTTTCAAATCATAATAATTGTCTATAGGATTCGTTGATGCTTGACGCGCCAAACGTCAACACGAATTTGAACATACAATTGAATTTCAATTAATTTCTTTTCAACTACTAAATGTTAAATTTAGTCACTTTGGTCAAATACTTTGCCGTGGCCGAATACTGAGCCAAGCAATGGGTTTAGGTAAGTAGATTGTCATTGATTCGCTTAAAAGAAGAAGAATGCGTAGCGGTAAACCCAAATAGACCACAATAATGCGTTGAAATAACATCTGCTGAAACAATTGCTTGTCGTCACCATGCTCTGTTACAGCCCTAGTGCAGCAAGCAGGGCGTCAATAATTCACGCGTGCTATAACTCGCTCCACATTGAGCCGCAGTCTGCTGCGGGTGGTATAATATCGCTGTGCCATTGATTGCGTACTGGGGCGGTGCGGCGTGTGGTCTGTTGCCAACACTGCCACTCTTACCAAGACTATTTTATTGCTGTTTGCATACTTTTCGAGACATCTTGAATTGTATGTTGATACTTTAGCAGTACTTACATACACATACATAATCATTGTCATCGCCTCGATGTTTATCTTAAGTTGATGGATGACATAACTATATATAAGGGTCTGGCACGAGAGCCTTATTGGTAAGCTTCCTTCCTTCGGTCTGCCTAGTGGTCTGTGTGACTGGATTGCAGACTTCCTGAGTGATCGGTCCATCCGAGTGGTTATCGATGGCTGCTCGTCCGGTCAGTTAGGTATTAACGCCGGAGTTCCTCAGGGGTCAGTGCTCTCGGCAACATTGTTCTTGCTGCACATTAATGACCTGCTAAAACCCGGCACTGTTGCTGAGAGATACGTGTCTGGCCCGCGGGCTACTGGGCCTCAAGTCCAGTCTCTTCGGGAGGCCATAGTTGAGCGCTTGAACCTGTCTTTGGAGGCAGTCTCCGAATGGGGCAATGCCAATCTAGTCAGTTTCAATGCTGCTAAGACCCAGGCGTGTCTTTTTTCCGCAAAAAGAGCCAATTTCACCCGGCTCCAACCTTCCGTGGTGTAACCGTGCCAATAACGGACCATCTCGACCTTCTTGGTGTTACGTTAACATCGACCCTCAATTTTGGTCCATTCATTGAGGCAAAGGCTCAATTGGCTGAAAAAAAGTTGGGATCCTTGCGAAGGTGAGACGGTACTTCACGCCTGAACAGCTGCTCAACTTGTATAAAGCGCAAGTTCGGTCATGCATGGAGTACTGCTCTCATCTCTGGGACGGATCTGCCAGGTACCAACTTGATGCACTTGAGTCGATTGACAGACGGGCCAAGAGACTTATCGGCAACGATGCGCTGGTTGACTCAAAGCTCCAGAGACCTTGTCCTTGAACACCGACGACGAGTTGCCAGCCTGTCAGTTTTCTATCGGTTACATTTCGGGGAGTGTGCGATGGAACTGCACAATTTAATTCCACCTAGCCCTTTCCATCATCGGACTACAAGACGTACGGCAATGCGCCATCGGTACATCGTGGATATTCCACCCATACGCTCAAAACGTTTTGAAAATACTTTCATTGTGCGTACAGCTAAGGAGTGGAATTCCCTGCCGGCGTCTTTGTTTCCAGATAGCTACAACCTAGGGGTCTTTAAGTCAAGAGTGAATAGGTTACTTCTAGGCAAGCGTGCTTCACCTTCGGCCACATCATCACTTAACATCAGGCGAGATAGTGGTCAAACGCGAACCTATAACAAAAAAAAAAAAAAAAACTATGTTACAATGTGATTTTTAACCCCCGCCGGAAAAAGAGGGATGTTATAAGTTTCACGTGTGTTGTTGTGTATCTGTGTGTCTGTCTGTGGCATCATAGCGTCCAAACGGGTCAACCGAATTTGATTTAGTTTTTTTTTGTTTAAAAGTTGACTTAATCGAGAGTGTTCTTAGCTATGTTTGAATAAAATCGATTCAGCCGTTCAAAAGTTATGGGCGTTTTACTGTTTGAATCGGGGTGTTTTTAACACCCGCCGGAAAAAGAAGGGGTGTTATGAGTTTCACGTGTGTTGCTGTGTATCTGTGTATCTGTGTGTCTGTCTGTGGCATCATAGCGCCTAAACGGATGAACCGATTTCGATTTAGTTATTTTTGTTTGAAAGGTAATTTTGTCGAGAGTGTTCTTAGCTATGTTTAAATAAAATCGGTTCAGCCGTTCAAAAGTTATGGGCATTTTACTGTTTGAATCGGGGTGTTTTCGCAAGATAAATGCGTCGGGGGTTTTTTAAATTGTGAAATTTTACTTGTCGCAAGATAAATGCGTCGGGGGTTTTTTAAATTGTGAAATTTTATCGCAAGATATCGTGTCATAATTATGTGTTCAATAGATTGCCGATCAAAGCGTATCTACTATGAACTAGGTAAATTATGTAGCATGAAATAAAAATGTGTCGGGGGTTTATTAAATTTTGAAATTTTACTTGTATCACCGTCCTTATTCTGAAGCTCAATCCATACCACTATCCTAGTTACAACAATATTAGTAGTTTGCATCCTGCTTGGCAGATGAATGGAGATTTAAGTATGTTACTGTCTCGCTTTCGCCACCGCCACCGGTTAACTTGAAGTCCTGGGTTCAATTTCTGGGTCGGGAAAATGTTACTAGATTTATCCATCTGGGCTTTCTGCTAGTAGCAGTATATATCAAATAGCTAATAGTAGATAGATGTCTGGCAGTCAGGTTTGTGGTTGAAGATCAAAGGATCGCCCCCAACTACATTAGTATTGTCTTACTGCAGGCGATATGTGTGCATAGCTCTGCCTAGCGCTTCAGGAAATACAGACATAAAGTATCATAAAAAAACAGGTAACTCGACTGCCGAAGAAGCGAAGCTGACCAAAACCTGTAAACTGTATCCTCCGACTGCACAGCATGTTTTTCTTCTTGTTTACGTCTTTTTAGTTCGCTTCTTAAGCAGTCGGGTTTTTTTTCTTTTTTGAATTGTCTTTTTTTATTTATAACTTTTGATTAACTTTGTTTTTTGAATTAGGTAAATTTAAACATATATATTTGTACAGGTTACGAATTAGGCACAGTCTTATATATTTTGGAAATCACCTCTTAAAACCCTTTATTCTGAAACCCCACACGATGGACTCAAGAAAATAGAATTGGGCCCCTACAATATGGAGCCCAAAAACCGCTATTTTCTATATTCCAAATTTTAATGTAGCCAGTGACACTCGCAAGGTTGAGACGAATCGATTGACGTAAGAATTAACAAAATCGGCATTTGGTCAATAAAACGCCACATAAGAACAAACATACATAAATGCATAGGCTGATAAACACATTACCCTCCTTCGGCAGTCGGGTAAAAAGAATATGTATTGGCAGCTAACCTATTTTTCGTTCTTTCTTCAACGACATCTAAGTGATAAACTTCCTCGGTCATCGTATTATTTTCTCTACCGGGATCAACTCAGCTAAAAGACCTTCCCAGAAAACCTTTAAGTTTTGTTTCAAAGATAATGTAAGTAGTTTGCTGGTTTAGGTTCAGTTGGGTTTGTGTAAGCGAGTAGGGGACCTCATTAACATAACGAATATTGAATAATTGAGTCCACTATCGTTATAATACAGAATTAACTACGATAACTTCGATAGAAATAAGTGGTAAGCAGCTTGTTTCATAAAAACTATTAAAACCTACACTTATTTCACAACTTCCAAGAGAAATTCTAATTAGGAATATCCTCGATAAAATTTTATTCCATCGAGTTTATTTAACGGGTTAAACCGCTTTAATAAGAAGTCAATAGCTACTTAAAATATTTGCTCCCTTAACTTAAACAACCCGCTAAGAAGTTCATTTTAATTCTATTTGTTCCATCTCAACACAAACTGGTAACAATCTTCGGGAATAATCGGCTAACTTCGCTGTAGCAGGGAGAATTTTAACCAAAACCGTACTGCACCTGTTTAAGGTGTGACGTAATGGAAGAGGCGGAAAGAGCCGAAGTTTGCCGAGCAAACAGCGCTGTTATGAGGTGAACAGCAGCGCAAACAGTCGCGCGAAGGAGCGGGCAGTTCTTTAATGATCGGCGTGACTTTTGAACCATGGCATTAAAAAGAAAAGTAACTTTAGTAGCTTGTGGATTATCATCTAGATGTTTCTCAACTAAGGGTTGGCTTTCCGTCTATTCATATACTGTAAATACCATCTGTATTGAAAGAGTGACTGCCTCTATTCTGACCGCCTCAATCCAGTTATAGCTTGTTATAGACGACACTCCTAAAGAAAGCATTTATGTAATGTGACCACAGGATCATAAGCTGTGAGCAACCCATAGAATTAAGTGGTCAAAGGAATAAAGGTATGAGTTTAGCTTATGGTATATTTTATCTACAAACGGAATGGAATTACGGCGCTTTAAGCAGTTTTTAAAGCGATGTAAAGCGCTACTCGCTTGGGACTGACGCTGTACTGTACATTGCGCCGCGGGGACCCGGGTAAGATACTCGGCATACCAGACTGTAATTGAAGTTATTTTTGTATAGGGAAGTTTGGGAAAGAGTTTCCTAAAGGCTTGTAGTGTTAAAAAACAAAACTGGTTATGTTGCAACATATCATCACGCCAGTGTTCCCCGAAGGGCTAGGCAGAGGTGCGACTATAGTACGCTCACATTTCGCCCTGCAGTTATGTTTAAGTCCCATGGTATAAGGGACGGGTCTATTGGGCTGCTACTGAGATATTTTAGATGGAATAACCCAATAACACTGTGTTCGACCCGGGCGTCAAACCCAGGACGTCATGCTGATCAGTAATCCTGCGACCACTAGACCAACGCGGCAGTTTAATGTCATAATTATTGCCTTTGTATAGCATCGTAATATTTTTAAATTATTCGCCCTTTCACAGTTCCAATAATTTCAGACCACCCACACAATATATTAACGTGGACCTCATTTATATTTGTTTTATATAGGTAAATGAATGGGCATTGAATGCGCATTAAATCGACAATTGAACCCGTATAGAACTTTGTGGAACACGACTTTAATGCCTTTGTCTGTTGGCTACGCAATAATACCGGCCTATATGGGTACATAATTATTTATGAATGTGTGTGCGTCACTATCGGCTCATAAACAGCGCTATGCTGTAAATAGGGAATGCCGTGAATTCGCTAATCCTCTTATGACTAATTAAATGATAAGCTGCTAGCTTGCTGTTCATTTGTTTACTATAATTGTTACATAACTATCTATTGGTTGTAATAAGGTTATAGTATGTACCTATTAAATCTTTAATTCTGCTATAAACATCACAGAGCTTTCCGTCAGCAACAGATTATGCCTGGTTCTCAAAAGGCACGGACCTTACCTTAGGCGTATGCCTTTGACATAAAGTGTGTAGGTACACTCGTGAACAAGTTTGCTTATGTTTTTGGCATCTGTGTCGCCGAGTTTTTGTCTGGTTTGGTAATAAACAGCGACGTAGAACAATGTTTCATAATTGTGAACTGTGAACTACAAACTAAGATTAGATTTATTTACCAGACACATGTAGTGGACGCAGCCCGCGGATGATCCGCGGCCAATCCACGTGTCTGCGTTTAATCCGCCTGTCCGTACGCGCCGTAATGTAGACTTAACGCGCCATACAAACAAATGCCTAATGACGAGAGTTAACGCGATGCGTACAGTTGACATAACATTCGGGAATAGTTACTGAAAAGTGTAATTTTCGTAAAACATATAAACAAGTGTAAAGGTGTATTCCGTCACTTTTATTCCTCATATTTCATTTGCTCTATCGAGTAAATACAGCCAAACAAATAATTGTTCTCACTTGACTGTAAATGTATAAGATTAGACCTTTCCTCTTCATTTCCAATATTCATTTATAATTTGCACATTTCGGCATATTATTGAAAAGAATTACCACTAAACACAGTGACAACATTGTTCGTAGTTGCTAGTTAGCTTTGTATATATATATTACTAGCTGACCCGGCAAACTTTGTTTTGCCATAAAAAGACCAAACATTTATCTACCCTACCCTACCCTACACTACCCTACCCTACCCTAACCTACCCTACCCTTTTTTTTTTTTTTTTTTTTTTTTTTTTTTTTTTTTTTTTTTTTTTGATAACGCTGGAAAAAAATGCATTACGCATACCCGCCCATCGGGGGAATGGACGGGCTATGTGGGACTCCCCGGGCAAGCCCGGTATACCCACTAAAATAAACCAGCGCACTCCCGCATCGTCTGTGTGGAGGAGGACTGGGAAACCGGCACAGCCTTTACGCCCAGTCCTCCGCCGACGACTGCCCACCATAATGGCGGGCCCCGCACGCCCCTCCCTCAGTGGAGGGGCCCGGGAATGACCGTGAGTGATCGGCCATTCCCGCCCGACGAGGGTGGTGATTGTGCGATGCAGACGACAGGCGCCCCCGCACCTGCCGCCCGCTAATCACCACCAGGGGGTGGGCGCAGGCGATCGTACAACCGCCCTCTCCCACCCCCACCGCTGCCTCCTTTTGCGACATGGCGTCCTCGCAAAAGGAGGCAACCGCCGCCCAGGCCTCCCCGCTCCCCAGCATGGATTTACCACACCGGGAAGCGAGAGGACCTGCCAAACACCTCAGGGCACGGCGCAGCTACGCCCCCGCTGGGCACACCTAGACGGTGTGCCGCGCCGTACCCCCCACCGCACTGGACCTAACGGTCCCCTCCTATGCGGCATCTGGCCAGAATCCGCGAAGGCCAGATGCCGCCCACCGCGTGTGCGGCGAAGCGTCGAGAACGACACTCCGCCGCCTCCTCCAACCATTGACTTGTCCCTGCCGACCATCCCACGTCAAAAGAGGGTCGGCAACGACAAGTCACACCCTCCTCTTGGGCCCACCTCCCACCCCCGAACCGCGGCCACCCCCACCCGCAGGAGAGATTCCGGGCTGCAGAGCCAGGTGCAGAGCGGGCAAAGCCCGGATGCAGAGCCGGGCAAAGCAGGGTGCAGAGCTGGTCAGTGCACTCGGGGAACTCAAACCGCACGAGTACCGAGTGCAAAGCCAGGTGCAGAGCGGGCAGAGCCGGTCACTGCAGAGCCGGGCAGTGCAGGGTGCAGAGCTGGGGTGCCCCGGGCGTTCCCCCCGCAGGGGAAGGCGGCCCGCCCAGAGGCAAGGAAGTGAGCCCCACCGCTTACCTACCAAACCTAACCTACCCCACCCACCCCAACCTACCTACCCAGCCTACCCATTCGCCGCGTCTGGAGTGTCCTCTGCTATTCAGAGGAACACCCAGAGCGACGAGTCCCCCCCCTACCCCCCCGTCAGATATTCGCCATCGCCAACAAGAACCCACGAATGGGAAGTTATTGACGGTGCCCAGGGTGCACCAGCCCAACGGGTTGCTCTTCCCCCCGGACGTATCCGAAAGAGACCAGCAACCAACTAGGCCAACGTGGAGGTTACCTGACCCGCACCCCAACCTACCCTACCCTACCCTAACCTACCCTAACCTACCCTACACTACCCTACCCTACCCTACCCTACCTTACCCTACCCTACCCTACACTACCCTACACTACACTACCCTACCCTACCCTACACTACCCTACCCTACCCTACCCTACCCTACCCTAACCTACCCGACCCTACACTACCCTACAATACTCTACCCTACACTACCATACCCTACCCTACCTACTATATAGCCTATGTCCTTTCCCATGTCTCAAACTATCTTCATACCAACTTTCATCTAAATCGGTGCAGCGGTTTAAGCGTGAAAAGGTAACAGACAGACAGACAGACAGAGTTACTTTCACATTTATAATATTATAGTATGGATTATTCTTTATACCGGATCGAGAATTTCGAGTGTACGTTCCTTTAATGTTGGCTTTAAAATTGTCAGTTTATTTTTATGTAAACAAGGCTACAGAACTGAGGTAGGTTTTAATGTTATAAAGGAAACACAGTGTTTTTAATGGGCTTAGATGTTCGCTCGTTGCACATCACAATGTTTGCAGTTACGATCTCCTTCGCGCATTAGTGCCCTTCGGATCGACATTTACATAATGTTCATACCGTTTGAACTGCAACATTTGCTTCAGAGGAAACAGCATTCAGATATTTGCAGAACGTTTTGTTGTAATGATCCTAAATGTCTGATACTTATTTCATTGCAAGCAGTTATCGTCATGTCTGTGAATTCTGAAGGGAACTCTGGGTAGTCAAGTTCAGATGTTCTTACTTAATTTTCATGAGTTTTCAGGTTTAGAAGTTGGACATGTTTCCGTATTGATGTGAGTCATTGATGACTCGCAGTGGTATGTTGAAATTTGGCTAGTCACCAGTCAAATAGCCAAATATAGTCATATTCACACTATTTCTTACCACTGCTACTCCTGAAAGTTAGAATCAACAGTGGCAGCTACCAGGAAAGTAAGGCAATGAGCTTGGTGAGACATGGTGAAAACGATCTGCATCTCGCAACTAAGAAAACAAATCCAAATCGATGTAGTAATCGGCTACGTTGTAGTTTTTATATAGCACAATTCATTATTTTAAATTATTTCTATAAAGGCACACAGTATTTTTCTGAGACCTTCAAACATTCAGAATGTTTGATATTGCTAGACCAAAACATGCCACAACCGAGAGAATCTCAAACGCTTTGTAATACAGACATTCCATTGTATATTCTCTCATATGTGAAGGCGCAGTGGCCTGTTGTCAACCTCTACTGATCTCTTTTGTTGAGCCATTATACAATTGATGTTTTGTAAGCAGCATTTGAAAATTGTTCTGAAATAGAAGGAATACGGAATAGCAGTTTGTTAGAACAAGCTTTTGTGGCAGCTGGGCTGCGCTCGCTGCAATGCAATTTCACTCAGTCAACTTATGAAAATTTTAGTTCTCTCTTAACACTATGGGGTTAATGTTGTTAGGTAATATTATTGTCCTTTTAATCAGACACAAACAAAAATAACTTTCATTTTTGAATTGTTTAGCTGTTGGTCAGCCCAGAAGATAAAATTTGTTGCACATTCCAAAGCTTAGGTAGATCTCTGTCGATATTAACGTACAAGAAACGAACACACTTTTTAATAAGGCATTTTATGCTACTTGCATTAAAATAAAAGTAAAATTGCAACACGTATTGTATCTTTCAACAAGTAAAATTTCAAAATTTCAAAAATTCCCGACACATTTTTATTTCGTGCTACATAATTTATCTATTACAAAGTAGATACGCTTCGATCGGCAATCTATTGAACACGTTATTATGACACGATTTTGCTAAAACACCCCGATTCAAACAGTAAAACGCCCATAACTTTTGAACCGCCGAACCGATTTTATTGAAACATGGCTAAGAACACTCTCGATTAAGTTACCTTTTAAACAAAAACAACTAAATCAAAATCGGTTCACTCGTTTGGACGTTATGATCCCACAGACAGACACACAGATACACAGCAACACACTTCAAACTTATAACACCCCTCTTTTTCCGGCGGGGGTTAAAACACCTCGATTCAAACAGTAAAACGCCCATAAGTTTTGAACGGCCGAACCGATTTAATTCAAACATAGCTAAGAACTCTCTCTACAAAATCACCTTTCAAACAAAAAAAAACAAAATCAAAATCGGTTCATTCGTTTAGGCGCTATGATGCCACAGACAGACACACAGATACATAGATACACAGATACACAGCAACACACGTGAAACTTATAACACCCCTCTTATTCCGGCGAGGGTTAAAAATTACTGTAAAACAAAAAAAAACCCATGTTATGATTGCTACGAAGGGTACTGTACAAAGTACAGTTCATTGATGTCAATCGCGCGCGCAGTCAGCAGTTCCACGCTGACCCAAATATTTAGTTTTAGTATTAAAATCATTATAAAGTTAGTTAACGATCGGTCACCAACCAAGCCGCGTTTGCTCATACCATTAACCATTACCATTTTACCAAACCAATATACCATAATTTAACCATACGTGTTTTACTATTCATTTGTAGGGTTTACGCCCAACAGGTACGAAACTCCATCACGCAGCGAAGCGATCGTAGCAATGATGTCTAGAGTGAGGTATAGCTAATACCGCAGATCATTCTTGAAGCTAACTGTGCCTGCCGCAAGTTTGACTTTTAACAGCTACCAAAAGCTATATGTAAATTTATTTTATCAAGATTTTCTAATTTAAATTCATAAAGTCAGATTCAGACCGTGACCTCCCCTAATTTCACTTTTAATCCATCCACAAGTCGCAGCGCACAGTAATCCTCACGCCGCGCATCTCTTCAAACAAGGCTCGTCTTATTAACTAACTTGTTAAATCCAGCCAACTGCCACTCGATGAGTAAACAATACCTTACCCCCACTCCTTCCCCCCTCCGTATGTTAATTTAACCTAGTTTCACAAATTAGACCACTTTGGAAGCTCCGAGTACGTTGGAGCGTTCTTGCGATAGTATTTTCTGTGAAAACAGACAGGCAGACGGTGCAGTCTTAGTGGTGATACGAGGTGGCTTAGTGCAGCAGTGAGCAGAGGAGACAAGTCTAATCGTTGTATGCTAATGACTTCAGAGTGCTTATGAGGCATAGCTGCATAGTGATGAGCGATTAATTGGAGAAAATTTTAGGACTTTAGTTGTAAATTGGATGTGTAGAATTGAAATGGAATTGTTTAACAACTTGACGGAGTTATAAACAGTTGAAACGATCTAGATTATGTTGTATAGCGACAGTAACTTATAAAACACACGATCCATGATCCTACTTTTCAACAAATAATATGAATTATGCTCTATCATTGTTTATACAACTAATAATACATGCCCGATAGCTAAGTGTATTGAAATGAAAGGCCTCATTATTTTTGGTAGAAGTTCAGTTTCGATTGTTACTGGTTTGATTCCCGGGTCAAGAAAAATGTCATTGGGGATTTTTATCTAAAATTTCTAAGTAGCAACCGGGAGTCCGAATGTATACCTGCTTGATGAAAATAGCCTCTCCCCCATCACAACAAACATTGGTATTCTAGGTAAACCTCTGCCTAACCCCAGAATACAAGCATGGTGTGTTATGATTGCCGTTTATGGTAAATCTCTAGTAACATGATTGTGCGTGTGTGTTTCATCTGCTAGGATTAATGAGATGAGGATTAACGAAGCGAACGCACAACCTTTCCTCTTTGAATCTTCATCTTGATTCCCCTTTTGTTTAATTATTAAGCATCTACATATAAAACATTTGTCATATTCATCGCCATGTGCTAAACAGCTGGAGTGTGTGCCAAACACTCATACAGCGACAGTACATACCTACAGTTACCTGCAGGCTACAGGAACCGACGGCCGAACGTCACCGACGTCACAGTTAATTCGCTACCAGTTCTCAAAATGTTAACGTGGACAATTGCTAACGTTTAGTAGAGGTGCTTAGATTGTTGCTGGATGCGTAGTAATCTTGGTCTAGTAAAATTCTTTGTTAATCAATCATCCCATAAGACTGCGGAAGTTATAAAGTATCTATCAAAACTAAACTTGGCAGGTATTTTTAATTCTGGAGCAGTAATTTGCTTAAATCACAATTTACGAAATTCGCGTAATCCATGTATCTCATCCAGTCTTCACATGATCCAAGATCCAGAGTAAACCTCTTTGAATGACATAAGTGTTCCGCGAGCGTTCGGCCGGTAGTCCGAGGGCAGCGGGGGTTGTTGGGGAAGAACAAGGGGGAAGGGTGTCCGTATGCATCACCTCACACATCCTTGACTTAGGCGACTGCATGCTTGAGTAAGTCAAATCGACTTTCCATCTGGAAATGCAATATGTAGAACGCTAGAAGTTGCGGTTAATAATCGAATATTGAATTCAAAACTGTCGAATCTGAAAAATGGATCAATTCGTAGACCAAAGATTCTTTAATTTCCCCTGAAACATCAATGTGCTCCACCTAAACTTTAACATGAATTAACTCTTGACATAATATGCCTACATCAAATCAGCATGGGGACTGTTCACAAATTAACAGTACATGAAAACTAAAATGATCTGCCTGAAAGCACTCTAAACACACAACACGCACGTTTCATAATATGCACGATACTTCACTAAATTTAGTTAGTAGGAAACGCAAGCTTACTAGTAATTTGCATTTAAATCCTTAACAAACAACGTACCTTTTTGGTCCTTTATGTACTGTTCACACTGACCGGAAGCTGGTTGTTGCCTAATCTTACTTAAATTGGATCGTGTGCGGCGAGCCTGTCCGCGGCTCTGAAGCCCAACATTGAAGTATAAGACACAACATTGGCATCGTGTCTATTGGTGCAGTGTAATTGCCTCTTCACCAGGACTAGAAGTTTGACTCATTGCATAAAAACGGTGCTTTAATTACAAACAGAACATGGTGACGCATCGGTGGATGCCGCAAGAGTCAGTATTGTTAACACTTCTCATGGAATGCAAACGAAGCGTGTCAGTGCATATCACAGATCATACAAACTGAAATAATCAATGCCACATACCAACAAATTAAATTACAATACATAAATACATGTTATTTTTAATTAACCCCCGCCGGAAAAAGAGGGGTGTTATAAGTTTCACGTGTGTATCTGTGTGTCTGTCTGTGGCATCATAGCGTCCAAACGGGAGAACCGATTTTGATTTAGTTTTTTTTGTTTAAAAGGTGACTTAATCGAGAGTGTTCTTAGCTATGTTTGAATAAAATCGGTTTAGCTGTTCAAAAGTTATGGGCGTTTTACTGTTTGAATCGGGGTGTACCCGGGGAGTACCTCTCTGCGAGACGCTCTAGAATTCTAAACAGTGCCAGTCCATAAGCAAATAGTGATTGCAGATTGCAGAAATGCCAAAATGTAAGGGATTGTTCTCGTGACATTTCGATAGCACTTGACAATCCCATACATTTTCAAACCCCGCCGGCAAAAAAAGGGGTGTTATAAGTTTCACGTGTGTTGCTGTGTATCTGTGTGTCTGTCTGTGGCATCATAGCGCCTAAATGGATGAACCGATTTTGATTTAATTTGTTTTGTTTCACTTACCATCCGGCGAGATAGTGGTCAAACGCGAGCCTATAGATAAATAAAAAAAAAAAAAAAGGTGATTTTGTCGAGAGTGTTCTTAGCTATGTTTGAATAAAATCTGTTCAGCCGTTCAAAAGTTATGGGCGTTTTCGCAAGATAAATGTATCGGAGGTTTTTTAAAATTATGCTTAAATCAAGATCGGTTCATCCGTTTAGGCGCTATAAAGCCTCAGACAGACACACAGATACACAGCAACACTCGTGAAACTTATAACACCCCTTTTTTCAGGCGGGGATTAAAAAGTAATAGAAAATATTGTAGTGTGCATGCGTGTGAGTACCGTCGTCGTCGTTTGTCGTGACCGAAAGTAGTTAACCCCCGACGCATTTATCTTGCGAAAATACCCCGACTCAAACAGTAAAATGCCCATGAAATAAAAGTATGTTTGAGTTTCCTATTATTATTAGAATGTGATTTAAAAATTATGTTGGATAAGATCGGGATTTGGATAGTTGATGTTAAGCAGTTGTTGACAAGGTTGAGAAATGGATGGTTGGGTTAAAGCAGCTCTGAGTTAGGTTAGGATTTACCACAATCCGCCCCGGTAGGTTCCCGCATTGTCTAGGCGGGGGGGCTCAGTAGCCGTGGCTTGGACAACCACGGTGAAGCCAAGAGGAACCCGAGGAGGGGCCGCTCGTCAGAGCTTTTGCCGATAAGCCGACGACGTAGCGGCCAACATGTAGGTTGCGGTGTTGCCTAGGCGACATCGCAACTGAGGCGGGCCGCGATGTGGTATGAAAGGCATCGCGGCTGAGGGTCGGAGGCCGCGGCGGGAGAGGAGTGCCGGTATTACGGTGCGCCGCTCGCCCTACTCTCCGCGGCCTGCACGGGGTCGCCACCGTCTGATGGCGGACGCGGTGGAGCCGCAGGGGAGGAGGAGTGGCGGTATAGCGCTGGCCGCTCTCCCTATCCCCTGCGACCGAAAAGTGGTAGGTGGCGGGGCCACTGTCCTGACCCGTCACAGGGGTGCCATACACGGGGTTGTCTGGTACCCATGTGCTGGTTTGGTCCCCGGGGTGCTCACGGCGTACTGTGTGTTCTGGTGCGCTGGTGATGGGGGTAATCCCCAGAGGAGGGTCCGGAGACGGACAGCCGCGGCGGGTTCGCGGATGTATGCTAACGCGTTCCCGTGTTCCCGCCATAAGCGGCACAGGAGGACACCGTGGAGTTTTAGTGGGTTAGAGTCCCACATAACTGCGCTATCTCCCCGTGGTATCGCAGTATGCATGAGCACCACGCTAAAAAAAAAAAAAAAAAGATTTACTACAATAGATCCCAATGGATCAAACTGTCCGAGCTGCTTCTCGGCCCCTCCACAAGATAAGATAAGATAAGGTTAGGATTTGGATGGGTAAGGTTAAGCTGTCGGCGGTGAAGTTTAGAAGTGGATGGGCGGGAGGAGATTTATGATTTTAACCGGTTTGTATAAAAAATAAAATAAAATAAAAATAAAATAGTTTATTTGCACCTTCAAGTAAAAACACAAAATGTTATGGTTTATGGTATAAAAAATAAGCCAAATCTAAGTAAAGTTGTATTTTAAAGTTGCAGCCAATACCTAAACTAAGATAAGTTAATATCTTGTAATTATAGGTATCAGCGCCCACCCTCGTTAACAAATTGTAACTGTTGATTAACAACATAAACAACACGTATTTTAATTACAGGAATAATTTTATAGATTAGTCTCATTACAAGAGCAAAAGAATTAGGGACTCTTAGGTGCAAAACTAGAATTAAAATTAACAAACAAAAAATAAATGGTGTCTGCTGGTGAGTGTATGGGTGTGTGAGTGTATGTGTGTGTGTTGGGTGTGTAGGAGTTTTATTTTTGTGTGTGCGTGTCATGTATATGTGAGTGCGTGTGTGTGCCAGAGAAAACTTAGGATTTAGATTGTTTTCAAGTAGAATGACATAGGTGCTGAACTCATGAATCAATGTATAATCGTCCACTTAATTCTGCCATTCAAGACATAAACAAATAAACGATTTAAACTAATATAATTTTTATTACATAGAGAAATTATGCAAGTATGCTGAATAGCTTTTCAGTTTCATCGTAGTTTAAGGATAGAAGCCAAGTGATGACATTCTGTTTGCAATCTCTTTTTGTCATGTGGAGAATGTGCAAATGTTTATTAGCAATGTTGAATAGTCTTGGGCCTAGGAACATGTTGAATTTTTGAGCAAAAGATGTTCTGCAGGGTACAGATTTTAATAGATCGAAACGTCTTCTCCCTGTAATTTCTTTTTCAGTCAGGTTACTTAGCTGGACACAGGAATGCTGTCTCATAATTAACGCTAGTACAAACAATTTACGTACAGTAAGCACCTCACATTCCCTGTACAGCTCAGTGGTAGAAAAATACCTGGGCTTGAAGTAACTAACCTTTAATAAGGCTCTTTGAGCTCTTTCCACAATTAAATTATGCGTTTTAGCGGCACCGCCCCAACAAGTAATACAGTAGGTTATAACTGTTTGAAACAAGGAGTAATAAACCATTTTCATAATCTTAGCATTGGCTGACTGTCTTATTTGTTTAAATAGATATATGATTTTTCTTATTCTGTTAGAGAGATGAATTAAATGATTAAGATTTTTGTCAAATATAAGTCCCAAATATTTAATATATTCAACTGGAGAAAGAGACGGACAGGAACAATTGACAGTTTCATTAAGGCAGTTGTGGGAGGTTATACAATATGTTGATTGTAGCGCTTCACCAGGGTTGCGAATAGAGAATGCGATATATTTAGTTTTCTCGGTATTAAGAGAGAGATAATTTTGAGCAAGCCATTTTCTGACAGTGTTAAAGCCATGTTGTGCGTTTTGGTATGTTTCACTCCAAGTATCAACATGGAATGTTAGGGTAGTATCATCTGCATACGAAATTATTTTGCAGTTTTTTATATTAAGTAGTGTTAGATCATTCACTCCATGTGTAACAGGTAAGCTTTTGTGTTCACCTTTCACCTTTTGTGTTCTTCCAAATAAATAATCAGACAGTAATTTAAGTTGATTTCCACGGATACCGAGTTGATATAGCTTGTTAACTAGGTTAGAAATAGAAACAGTGTCAAAAGCCTTCGCCAAATCGAGAAATATAGTAAGGCATTTCTTTTTGCTGTCTATAGTTTTGACAATATGTTCAGTAAAGTCATTTAATGCATCTTCCGTGGACTTGCCTGTACGGAAACCAAATTGATTTTTTGAAAGTAGGTTCTATTTTTAACCGACTTACAAAAAAAGGAGGAGGTTCTATGTTCGACTTTATGTTGTTTTTTTTTTTGTGTATGTTCATCGATATCTCTGTCAATTGTGGACCGATTTTGAAAATTCTTTTTTTGTTTGAAAGAGTATGTTTCGAAATTGGTCCCATTTTAATTTGGTGAAGGTCTGATGAAGAACTTCGGAGATACACAACAAAACTCTTCAATAAATAACGGCAAAACTCTCGGGATTGCTGCAATCGCATGTCTGTTTGTTGTTTATACCATTTCATAACATAACATCACGCCAGTACGCTCTAAAGGGGTACGCAGATCTCTCATTTCACCGGTTATGTTCAAGTTTAATATTATTCGGTTAATCTATTCTGGAGTTATAGGGACCTTAATAAACAACTTGCTATTAGGTAGGTAAAACTAAAAAGGGAAAAATAAAAAAACTTTTTTGCAAAAAAATACTACCGACTTCCAAATGAAAAACTACAAAGTGAAAAATAACTTAACTTTTGGAAGTCGGTGTCCATATCGCAAAAAAATGGTACCTACGTAAGACACCGACTTCCAAAAGTTAAGTTATTTTTCACTTTGTAGTTTTTCATTTGGAAGTCGGTAGTATTTTTTTGCAAAAAAGTTTTTTTGGTTTTTCTAAATAATTTGTAAGTCTTTTATTAATGTACGTATGTATGTATAAAGAATATGGGGTCAAAACCAAAACTTAAGATGGCGCCGACAAAAATTTGTCATCTTTTCGTCATGCGTGTCATTATCATGGTTTTTGGGTCGCTTATATTGAATATGGGGTCAAAACCAAAATACAAGATTGTGCCGACGAAAATTTGGCCGCTTTTCGATATGGGTGTCATTTTCATGGTTTTTATTACATCGTATTCCATATATACCCGTATTCGATATAAGCGACCCCCGCTTATATCGAATACGGGGTCAAAACCAAAAACCAAAATGGCGCCGACAAAAATTTGACATCTTTTAGTCATGGGTGTCTATGTCATGGTTTTTGGGGTCTCTTATATCGAATATGGGGTCAAAACCAAAATACAAGATGGCGCACAATAATAAGACAAATTTTTGTCATGGGTGTAATTTTCACGATTTTTACCCAAGATGCCGCCGATAAAAAAAAAAATAACTTGCCGTCATGGACGTCATTTTCATGGATTTTGGGGTCGCTTATATCAAATTATTCTAAAATTTGGCCGCTTTTCGACATGGGTGTCATTTTCATGATTTTGTTTTAGGTATCTACTTATTTCACTTAGCGTCTTTTTTTAAATACCTTCTTACTACAACAAAGTGAAAACTAAATTTCTTTTCGGAAGTCGGTGTCGGTATCTATTGTTTTTCTAAACAAGAAAGTTATTATTTTTCTCTTTTAGTTTTTGTAGGAACCCCCTAAAACCGTACAAGCGTGATGTTATATTATAGTATGGTGAAAACAAAACATAAACATACGATCACAGTAATCGCATGTCATTTGCTGTTTGTTATTGAAAAGTTCCATTGTCTATCTCCGAAGATCTTTATCAGATCCTAATATACTATACAATAAAACCTTCCCTAAAAACACATAAGTTTATCGACGAAAACCCGATCAGTATCGGTTAAGGACGCTATTACATTTTTCTACAAATAACAGTACTTTTGAGGTACCATTTTAATGTATATGCAATCACCGATGTGAAGATATCATGGTCTTAATTTAAAGATAATATATTCAGCTCCAGATAAGCATCAGAAAAATTGTATGACATCATACAAAATTTTCGCAAAAATACGTTTTGCCCATCACAATAATCGCAAAAAATTGAAAAAAAACCGGCCAAGTGCGAGTCGGACTCGCGCACGAAGGGTTCCGTACCATTTTCGTAAAAAACGGCAAAAAATCACGTTTGTTGTATGGGAGCCCCTCTTAAATATTTATTTTATTTTGTTTTTAGTATTTGTTGTTGTAGCGGCAACAGATATACATCACCTGTGAAAATTTCAACTGTCTAGCTATCACAGTTCATGAGATACAGCCTGGTGACAGACAGACAGACAGACAGACGGACCGCGGAGTCTCAGTAATAGGGTCCCGTTTTTACCCTTTGGGTATGGAACCCTAAAAAGTAGGGTCCGAATAGGTTCCAGTTTAGGTAAATTTACAGCATATTTTATCTTCAAAATTATAAAAAATTGCGGTATATATAGTCCTTTACAGGTGAAGCTAATTCTTTTTGGGGAATTTTTAACTGCACCTCTATTTAGAAATTTAAGCAAACAAAATATCTCCACTAATAACCTACTGCAAAACAATATTACTCACCGTAAAACAAAAATACTGATTTGCACACAAATTATTCAATTAAATATAAAATAAGTGTGAATTAGTCCAAGAGCGAGCGAAGCGAGCTCGGGAGCTTAGGGCACCCCGACACGGATAGGTTAGGTTCGAAGGAGATGACGGGAGCTGAAGTGAGCGAGCAAAGCGAGCGAACTCAGCTCCCGTCATCTCCTTCATGTTAGGTTACTTTAGACCCTGCAGACAGAAATAGGAGCCCTGCGCAGCGGGGCTCCGTCGACTTTGTTTCGTTTCCCCCCCTCCCTTAAAACTTAAATATTTTGTTGCACTCGAAGAATTATTAGATTTACTTTTAGTTAACAGATAGTTATTCAGTAAAACAGTTAAGCTTTAAAGATCTAGCAGTATAGTATAATTCATTTATTTGATGAGCAAATTTAGTGTGCAATTCAGTATTTTTGGTAGTAATTTCGAATATTTTGATTGAAAAAAGGGGAATTACAGTTAAAGTATTAAATACCACCCATTATTTTTCACCTAAATTATTATGTTTTTTAATTATTAGCTAAAATAAAATCACTTGCCGACGTCTTCATACATTTTGTACCCTCCGCTCATCATTCCGCGCTCAGAAGCGCTCGTGGAAGGACGGGCGTATCGCTTTCTCGCAGGAAATAAATACGATAAAAGTAATAGAAAGATTGAAGTGTGCATGCGTGTGAGTACCGTCCTCGTCGTGATCGAAAGGAGTTGATATTTTATCGGACGTGTGCCGTATTTTTGAGTTTCCTATTATTATAAGAATGTGATTTAGAAATTATTTTGGGTAAGATCGGGTTTTGAATAGTTGGGTGTTAAGCAGTTGTTGACAAGGTTGAGAAATGGATGGGTGGGTTTAAACAGCTCTGACTAAGGTTAGGATTTGGATGGGTAAGGTTAAGCTGCCGACGGGGAAGTTTAGAAGTGGATGGGTGGGAGGAGATTTATGATTTTAACCGGTTTGTATGTATGTATGTATGACAAATACGGGGCCAAAACCAAAATACAAAATGGCGCCTACGAAAATTTGGCCGCTTTTCGACATGGGTGTCATTTTCATGGTTATTGGGGTCACTTTTATCGATTACGGGGTCAAGACCAAAATACAATATGGCGCCGACTAAAATTTGTCATTTTTCGTCATGGGTGTCATTGTCATAGTTTTTGGGGTCGCTTATATCGAATATGGAGTCAAAACCAAAATACAAGATAGCGCCGACTAAAATTTGACATGTTTTCGTCACGGGTGTCATTGTCATGGTTTTTGGGGTCGCTTATATCGAATATGGGGTAAAAACCAAAAAAACAAGGTTACGCCGATGTAAATTTTGCCTGCTTTTCGACATGGGTGTCATTTTCATGGTTTTTGGGGTCGCTTATATCGAATATGGGACCAAAACCAAAATACAAGATGGCGCCGACTAAAATTTGTCATTTTTCGTCATGGGTGTCATTGTCATAGTTTTTGGGGTCGCTTATATCGAATATGGAGTCAAAACCAAAATACAAGATAGCGCCGACTAAAATTTGGCCGCTTTTCGACATGGGTCTCATTGTCATGGTTTTTGGGGTCGCTTATATCGAATATGGGTTCAAAACCAAAATACAAGATGGCGCCGACTAAAATTTGACATGTTTTCGTCACGGGTGTCATTGTCATGGTTTTTGGGGTCGCTTATATCGAATATGGGGTAAAAACCAAAATACAAGATGGTGCCGACAAAAATTAGACAAATTTTCGTCATGGATGTCATTTTTATGGATTTTGGGGACGCTTATATCGAATACGGGGTCATAACCAAAATAGAAGTTGGCGCCGATGAAAATTTTACATCTTTTCGTCATGGGTGTCATTTTCATGGTTTTTGGGTAGTATGTCATTAGCTTGACTTACAAGTTGTAGGTCGTGGGTTCGAGCCCAGGCAGGCGCTTTACTTTGTCTAAATTATTTCTTCACCACTGCTCTCAAAACGGTGAAGGAAAACATCGTGAGGTAACCGGCATGTCCTAGAACCAAATATTCGAAGATGTGTGCATCCACCAACCCGCACTGGGCCCGCGTTGTTGGTTAAAGCCCATTCCCGCTCACAGAGAGGAGGCCTGTGTCTCAGCAGTGGGAACATTAATAGTGTGACTGATGATGTGATAGTAATATTTAATATATTCCATATAATGAAAAATGTTCAAGTAATTTTTTAATCCTTCTGACCGGCAATTAATTCGTTTTAGGTATCTACTTATTTCACGTAGCGTTGTTTTTAGGGTTTCGTAGCCAAATGGCAAAATACGAAACCCTTATAGATTCATCATGTCTGTCTGTCGGTCTGTCCGTCCGTATGTCACAGCCACTTTTTTCCGAAACCATAAGAACTATGCTGTTGAAACTTGGTAAGTAGATATATTCTGTGAACCGCAATAAGATTTTTATACAAAAATAAAAAAAAAAACAATAAATTATGGGGGTTCCCATACTTGAAACTGAAACAATTCTTTTTGTTTTTTTTTTTGTTATTGAGGTTTCTAATATATTTTTTTTCTAAACGGAATAGTTTGCGCGAGAGACACTTCCAAAGTGGTAAAATGTGTGCCGGGGGGGGCCTGTAACTTCTATAATAAGAGAATGATAAAACTAAAAAAAAATATTATGTACATTACCATGTAAACTTCTAACGAAAATTGGTTTGAACGAGATCTAGTAAGTAGTTTTTTTTTAATACGTCATAAATCGTTAACAGCAATTTACCAAGTACGGAACCCTTCGTGCGCGAGTCCGACTCGCACTTGGCCGGTTTTTAAAATACCTACTTACTACAACAAAGTGAAAAATAAAATTCTTTTCGGAAGTCGGTGTCGGTACCTATTGTTTTTCGTCACAGGAAAGCTATTATTTTTCTCTTTAAAATTTTTGTAGGAACCACATATTGGGTATACTAAATACATCTGTTTACCCCCTAAAACCATATAAGCGTGATGATTTATTATGGTATGGTTAAAACAAAACATACGATCACAGTAATCGCAGGTCATTTGCTGTTTGTTATTAAAGAGTTCCATTGTCTATCTCCGAAGATCTTTAACAGATCCTAATATATTATACAATTAAACCTTCCCTGAAAATACCACCACATACATTTATCGTTGAAAACCCGATAAGTATCGGATAAGTAGTTTGGCCGAATAGATAGAGCATCTCCTTTTTTTGAAGTCGGTTGAAAATAATAACCTACTTTTTACGACGATGGTTTGTAACAGTTATCAAATGCATTTTCAAAGTGCCAACTAACCTTCCTGAATCAACTTAATAAAAACAATAAAATTCAAAAATTATATCAAGGACCAAGATTGTTTCCGTGATGTATAAAATCGAGCGCTCAGTAGTTTCAATGTGTGCGTACGCGTAATGTTGCTGTGTGCGACTAGATACCTAAATTTGAGTTCGTCGAAAATGTAACAGCGTCCTTAAGTAGTTTTTAAGAAAATCGTGGACACATACGGGTCGAATAGATAGAGCACCTCCTTTTTTTGAAGTTGGTTGAAAATAATAACGTTTTTTTTACAACGACGGTTTGTAACAGTTACCAAATGCATTTTCAAAGTGCCAACTAATCTTCCTGAATCAACTTCAAAAAAAAATTATCAAGGACCAATATTATTTGAGTGATGTATAAACTCGAGCGCTCAGTAGTTTCAATGAGTGCGTACGCGTAATGTTGTTGTGTGCGACAAGATACCTAAATTTAAGTTCGTCGAAAATGTAACAGCGTCCTTAAAATATACTTTCTGACAATTTTTCCTTCACAATTTAAACACGACACAGTCTTTCTAGTTGTTTTAGAACATGTGCCATGCTCTAACAAATTGTTTCCGTCGCGTCTCCTTAGGAGCCGGGCTGTAATGTGATCTGCGACGATATAATAAGTTTACCGCTGCACACTCCAGATACAAGCAATCACTGTGATATCCTCCGTGGGATTTATACATTTTGAGAGTACCTTAACTTTGCTATTGTTGTTTTCCATTTGTTTAATAGAATTTAAAACTACACTAATATACGTTGGCGAATAAATTTACGTTTTTATCGCATAAAGAAACAAAAATCTCGATACATTCATGCTTAAGAGTTCAGTTGCGAAAGTAATTTAAAGGAATTAGTAAACTATGCTCATAACCTGAACCAGTCTCATAACAGCAGTTTTCGTTCATAAAACTAACTGAAAGTATTTTCACGGTGTAAGTCTGTTGCTTAAGTCAAATAACACGAACTTGCTAACTTAGTTATATAATAAAAACATGGGTAGCTATATAATAATTAATGTAGGTTTAGTAAGAAATCAATAAGTTCACCGTCAGTGTCGTATCGTACATATTATGGTGGTGTAATCTTAACAAGGTTTGTAGCCTGTCTCGGGCCGCACCGTCGACGTCGCACTAAACCAATCTGGCCATTTTAATACGGTTTGCAGCAGGCCGGGCCTTTGAACGAATACACCTTCGGTTATTGTGTTACGGAGCATCTTGAGTCTCCTCGGCAACTAGCTTGTTTGCCGACCTTAGGAAAATATCGTTAGCAAAACGTTTGAGTTTAGGTACGCTGTGATAGAATTAGGTGTGTCCCTAAACATTCAAGAGGTTTTTGTTGAGCGGAAAGAAACCCTGTAGAAGTTCTAAACTTATAAATATTAGGAACAGATTAAATATCATAGGTTAAAAACTTTGTATAGTGGCGTAAAACAATCAGTAATCTGAAATAGGTCAGGAGATTGGTTAATAAAACATATACATTTTGATGAGTTAGAGCCCCAAATTGCCTAAATTTTAAATTGACTAACAGAATCAACTTTAGCAAACTCATCGAACGATTTCAATCGCGTGTGTTTTTTTGTTCTGAATATTGTCGTTTTAAAAACACACCGGTACATAATGTATTTAGTCTAAACAAATAAATACACATTCGTTTGAAAGCGTATCTGTTCGAAGCATTAATTCCGTATTTGCATTGGTCTGATAATAAGCGCTTGCGTTAATATTAATGTATCGAATTACAATGAGGTTCACGAAGCGAGGTTATACGATACCCAACCTTTTCCAAAGTATGGTGTTAGTGTCTACTCCAGTCTTTATTTGGTAACACGATTTATTATTTATTTATTTATCCGTGCAACGGAATGCCTTGCAAAGCAATGCAATGCAGCAATGGCACACAAACTTACCCAAGACGGAAATACACATCGTGTCTTTCATCTCGCATGTGATTGGTCGATCATGGGGACAAAACCCTTTGCCTTGCCGAATTCACTTACGCAATTAGGATGCAGGTTTCCTCACAATGTTTTCCTTCATCGTCGTCAGCGATTCCCAAGAAAAGCTAAGAAAGTGTATAATTATATTTACTTCGTCTGGTTGCCAGTATCCGTAACAACTGTCAAAGACCCTTCCAACAGCTCGTGTCTTACGAGGGACGAAGAGTTAATTTAATAGATGGTCACCCATCTCTTCTTCCTCGGCAATTTTTGCTTAACCTAGAAGATCAACCCGTGTGGCTTTTATAATTTGTCCACCAGATTCCTTGATCATGAAAGAAACTATAGGTCAAAGCACTGAAAAATATTTAGGGCATACGAAATCCATGAATGTTTTATACACAATAGAGACGATGACGGGCAAAGCAATTCTATTTAGCCCGTTGGTTAACAGGTTCACAGTCCAAACTGTTAATTGTATTGTTTTATGGGTTGTGGACTGTGAACCTGTTAAATTATCCAAATATATTGGACACGTTTTTTACGCTTTATCAAATAAAATAAAAAAACACCAAGATAAAGCGCATGAAAGATCGGGAGCGGGGCTTCTGACGTAACTTCTCAGTACACGAAATTTCTACAAACTGCATAGTCGTAATTTTTAGAGTTCCGTACACGAAGGGTCCAAACGGAGCATTGGCAAAGTCGAAGAATTTTTTAACTTCCCATTAACGTACGATGTTAAAATTTGGTGATAATGTTTATTATTACGTATATTTTACTAACAAATACCAATATATTGATCAATCCAATTTTTTCAAGAACTTAATTTTGCAGTTTGGTACAGAACCCTAAATTTGTGAAGTTGTATACGTGGCAGAATAAACAATACATGTCTAATGTTTTTAAGTAATTTAGTTTACGGACTAAATCAATTTTTAGTCATCATCCTTCCATACATCATCATCATCATCACGGAAATAGTCCTTGACATTTGATTTAATAAACTGTATAATCATTTCCCTTGTAAGAGATTATGTAACTTTGCATAAATTACAATAGCAAGAAGTCTGTGTATGTACTTGTGTATTCCAGTAGATTGCTTGTCAAGCGTGATGCTAATGGAAACGTCTCCACAGGACCGTTTGTTGTAGCTGTTTGCAGGATTACTATTATAAACAGATGAATGACAAAGGATAAAATAATAATTAGATAAATCATTGGTCCTCAGGTAATAATTATGAATACATTTTGATTCCTCTACTTTTGTACCGCGTATGCTTATAGTATAAACCCCACGGCGAACAAACATATGCAGGATAAATAATAATAATTATAAATCGCCGCGAAATAATAATAAATCCACATTTCCATGATTACTTGTTGTTTTCATTTACCTGCAGGCTTTGTTAATGTACAATAGTTAAATAGGTCATCACCTTAGGCTTTTAGGTTACGTTATACCTGCATTGTGAGTATGCTTTTATCAAATTTACTATCTAATATGGCTTGTACAATTCCAATAGATATAGAACTTAATTATTTGTGGTCAATTCAAATGTTCTGCACCATTTGCTCAGACTCCAAGCTGACCATAAGTTACGTTGACACATCGTCGTAATAGCTGAATCATTCCAATGTATTGTATTGTATTACTACTTGTCAGTGTGAATACAATACACAGGATACCTACAATACAATACAACGGGCTCTAGACAACGTGAAGTCCTATCAGCGATACCAATAATTAATATATAGTAGTTATCAATAGTTGTAGATATCAATAGTCCACAAGTAAAATTTCACAATTTAAAAACCCCCGACACATTTATCTTGCGAAAACACCCCGATTCAAACAGTAAAATGCCTATAACTTTGGAACGGCTAAACAGATTTTTTTTCAAACATAGCTAAGAACACTCTCGACAAAATTATATTTCAAACAAAAAAAACTAAATCGAAATCGGTTCACCCGTTTAGGCGCTATGATGCCACAGACAGACACACAGATACACAGCAACACACGTGAAACTTATAACACCCCTCTTTTTCCGGCGGGGGTTAAAAATGGGATTGAAAACATGACATTTTGGTAGCTCATATCAATATTTATTTTGGACATATATCTTTATATACATATATATCTAAAATTAAAAAAGAAAAGTAAAATAATAAAAATATATCATTTATATATACATAATATATACATAATAATTGTAAGGTTGTTTGTTTGTAATGGATAAACTCATAAACTACTTAACCGGTTTGGTAAATTCTTTCACTAATATAAAGCTACAATATTCTTGAGTGACATAGGTTACTTTACATCCCGAAAAAATAACGGGTCTTGCGGGGTGAGCCATCGGGCGCGTAGCTGCGGGATAAAGCTAGTTATTGATAAAACATCTATATGTCTAGAGTCCCTACAGAATTCCTCATAGCGCTTGTAGCTGTACAAAGGCCTGTATTCGTATGCCCTGCAACAGACAAACGTTCAATCATCTGAAACCACAAAGCTATCGATACACAGTACAGCGTGCATAGAACATAGCTTATCTTATGAAACAAGCAGTAATTAACTAGTGAATTAGATTAATGCGCCGTTCGTGTGCAAACACCTCGTTACGGCACACGTACTGTAGGTAGAAAGGGAGATAGTATGACGTCTACTGACACTAATTTGCATTCTATAGGATAGATTAGTGCGTTGCTCATAGATAGCCCTACCTTAGTAAACTTTCCAATGATTAGGGTGTTTGATCGAAAAAACTAAAGAAAGAAAGAAAGAAAAAAAGCTAGCAAAGTGCGAGCTGGACTCTCGCACGAAGGGTTTCGTACCATTATCGCAAAAAACGGCAAAAAAATCACGTTTGTTGTATGGGACCCCCACTTAAAAAAATATTTTATTCAGTATTTGTTGTTATAGCGGCAACAGAAATACATCTTTTGTGAAAATTTCAACTGTCTAGCTATCACGGTTCTTGAGATACAGCCTGGTGACAGACAGGCAGACGGACCGCGGAGTCTTAGTAATAGGATTCCGTTTTTCCCCTTTGGGTACGGAACCCTAAAAATGTTATATTTTTGGCAAAAATTATAGTTTTTTCATTTTTACGACAGGATACGTTTAATAAAGTATACATTTTACGTGCACGCACTCGCACTTGGCCGGTTTTTTATATTTTAAGATATTTTTTAATCACGTCTCTTACATAAAAACCAGTGCCTACCTAGGCGCACATGCATAACATTTAAAGTTAATAATGTTCGTCACATTAATGAACATACAACAAACGAACGCGTTACATCCGCTAGGTGGCGCCCGCATCCATTCTATACGTCATCCACACGGCGCCTGGCGCGTAATAATCGGCAGCCTTTTGTTATTCCGAAATACAATTCATAGAATATTATTTTTGTTTTCAATAAAATGCAAGAAAATTTAATACAAGAAGTATGGTTGTGAATATTTACCAACTTATAACAACCACAACAGACACCCTCGAAAGATTCGCACTGTGAATTAAAGAGAGCCGACCCCACCTAAACTGGGAAAATTCTCGAAAGAAGAAAAAGATTTCAAATAATTAAAAACGTGCTATGTTTCAATGATTGGCACCTTCAATAAATGTTGTACATTCTTCATTCTTCAAATTGTTGGATCCCTCCACTGATTGCGTTTAGTTAGCAGGGCCACAAAAACTATCACAAAACAATATTAAGACAAACTGCATCACAGAATAAGTAGAGAAGGCTCACAAAATCTCTCACTCCCTTAACCAAACAAACAAGACCAAAATATATTGATGCCGCAGTCAGTTATTTACTATCAAGGTGACTTTGTAACTATAAATTAGTTTTCCAAGATTTAATAAAACATTTTACTGGAAGACCTTCCCTAAATCCAAAACTATCCTAAATCATTTCAAAGTCCTTTCAAGAAACTCATACGAACCCACCTCCACCGTCATCAGTGCGGGTCTACTGTGCATTCCCGTACAGTATACATACCGTGTATGTGTGCATCTGGTTCCCGTGTGTGTGTGCTCACGTCATGTCGGCGTCATCGATCCACTCGCATCCAATTATTCATGTATGTACATAGTTATGTGCACTGTGCAGGGCGCTGGTTGGTGCCATGCGATTGCTACAACTGAGACTCGATTCTGGCTCGAGGATTTCGGCTTCACTTGAATTTTAAACTTTAAACCTGGTTGCACTGGCAAGCGGAATAAAATGAGCTACGATGTGTATTGGACTATCCAGAATCGATGTTTATAAATGAAGTAGCTTCTGTATTATCAATTCCAAAATACAGTATTGTTCTCTCATGAATAAACTTAGAAGATACGTTAATAGGATCGTGATTATGAACTCATAGATTGAAAACGTACTACATACTAGTAAAATTTCAAAATTTAAAAAGCCCCCGACAGATTTTTATTTCATGCTACATAATTTTTCTAGTACATAGTAGATACGCTTCGATCGGCAATCTATTGAACACGTAATTATGACACGTTATCTTCCGAAAACACCGCGATTAAACAGTAAAACGCACATAACTTTTGAATGGCAGAACCGATTTTATTCAAACATAGCTAAGAACACTCTCGACAAAATCACCTTTCAAACAAAAAAAACTAGATCAAAATCGGTTCATGCGTTTAGGCGCTATGATGCCACAGACAGACATACAGATACAGAGCAACACACGTCAAACTTATAATACCCCTCTTTTTCCGGCGGGTGTTAAAAATACATTATGCTTTAAATTTTTACTCGTAAAGTTTTGAGAGTATCATAGTAATTTTGATACCTTGTTTTATATTCGGTAACCAGCAACTAGCTTTGAAGTTCCAAATCTTTCATCTGCCTGAAAAAGCAACATGGAAAAATTTACTATGTAAGAGCAAAGTTAT
The DNA here is from genome assembly GCA_949775005.1 of Orthosia gothica. Lineage (NCBI taxonomy): Eukaryota > Metazoa > Arthropoda > Insecta > Lepidoptera > Noctuidae > Orthosia > Orthosia gothica. The sequence continues at coordinate 1,328,251 of OX459063.1, read as the reverse complement.
TTTCTTTTCCAAGTGGTAGCAATAGAGACCAGAGATGATATATATATAAATTGTTGAGACTACTTACTCGATACTTTAGATTGTAATTAAACGTCAAGTCTGAACCTGTGTTTTTAACCCCCGCCGGAATAAGAGGGGTGTTATAAGTTTCACGTGTGTTGCTGTGTATCTGTGTATCTGTGTGTCTGTGTATCTGTGTATCTGTGTATCTGTGTATCTGTGTGTCTGTCTGTGGCATCATAGCGCCTAAACGGATGAACCGATTTTGATTTAGTTTTTTTTTGTTTGAAAGGTGAATTTGGCGAGAGTGTTCTTAGCTATGTTTGAATAAAATCGGTTCAGCCGTTCAAAAGTTATGGGTGTTTTACTGTTTTAATCAGAGTGTTTTCGCAAGATAAATGTGCCGGGGGTTTTTTAAATTTTCAAAATTTTACTTGTTAATTAATTAAATTCTGCACTATTATTTAAATAAGTTCACGTTTTATATGGTCACCGTACATGCAGTTTGGGCGCAGCATACCAACATAATGTGCCACACGTATGTGGAACAATGTGCGGCGCACACACTATCTTCAAGCTTGCTTCGAAGGGGTCGGGCAGCTGGGCAGCCGGGCTGTTGGCCCAGAGACGGCTTTGTTTGTGTGTCACTCATTTATGTGGGTCAGCCATGATGCCTGCCATGTTAACAATATTTGGATTAGTTGTACAGTTTTGTTTCTTTTTGAGAATTTTGGATAAACAAGTAAAATTTCACAATTTAAAAAACCCCCGACACATTTATCTTGCGACAAATAAAATTTCAAAATTTGAAAAACCCCCGACACATTTATCTTGCGACAAGTAAAATTTCAAAAATTAAAAAACCCCCTACACATTTATCTTGCGAAAACACCCCGATTCAAACAGTAAAACACCCATAACTTTTGAACGGCTGAACCGATTTAATCCAAACATAGCTAAGAACACTCTCGACAAAATTACCTTTCAAACAAAAAAAAACTAAATGAGAATCGGTTCATTCGTTTAGGCGCTAAGATGCCACAGACAGACACACAGATACACAGATACACAGCAACACACGTGAAACTTATAACACCCCTCTTTTTCCGGCGGGGGTTAAAAACAACCCGATTCAAACAGTAAAATGGCCATAACTTTTGAACGGCTGAACCGATTTTTAACCCCCGCCGGAAAAAGAGGGGTGTTATAAGTTTCACAGTGTTGCTGTGTATCTGTGTATCTGTGTGTCTGTCTGTGGCACCATAGCGCCTCAACGGCTGAACTGATTTTGATTTAGTTTTTTTTGTTTGAAAGGTGGTTTTGTCGAGAGTGTTCTTAGTTATGTTTGGGTTAAATCGGTTCAGCCGTTCAAAAGTTATGCGCGTTTAACTGTTTGAATCGGGGTGTTTTCGCAAGATAAATGTGCCGGGGGTTTTTAAATTTTGAAATTTTACTTGTATTCAAACATAGCTAAGAACACTCTCGAAAAACTTAATTTTCAAACAAAAAAAAACTAAATCGAAATCGGTTCATCCGTTTAGGCGACATTGATGCCACAGACAGACACACAGATACACAGCAACACACGTGAAACTTATAACACCCCTCTTTTTCCGGCGGGGGTTAAAAAACGGGCTTCATTGAAAAACAACATGGGATTTTATAATAGGGATCTTCAGGAGACATGGTGTATCAACAAGTAAAATTTCAAAATTTATTAAACCTCCGACACATTTATTTTGCGAAAACACCCCGATTCAAACAGTAAAACGCCCATAACTTTTGAACGGCTTAACTGATTTAATTCAAACATAGCTAAGAACACTCTCGACAAAATCACCTTTCAAACAAAAAAAACTAAATCAAAATTGGTTTATCCGTTTAGGCGCTATGATGCCACAGACAGACACACAGATACACAGATACACAGACATACAGATACACAGATACACAGCAACCCACGTGAAACTTATAACACCCCTCTTTTTCTGTCGGGTGTTAAAAAGAAATACAAGATATTGAAAACCTATTAGATTCTGTTATTATCAGAACATATTATTTAAATAGGTAACCTAATACATCTGCTAATAATCCGAACCATAATTTATTTCAGATATTGAGATCGGTAACTGGTTGTAAATCTGCACTGACGAAGACAATCTTATGCAACCGGCGTAGAACACAGGAAAATAAGTCAGAAACAGAGAGCACGAAATACATAGGTGTAGTTAATTACAGATTCAAGAAACTCACAGTAACTTTAAGCTTACATAGTTAAGTTAGACAAGACAAGCACATATACTATCTAGCTAGAAGATAGAGATAATAGATCATCATACTTTGTCTAGGGTCGTCCATCGCAATATGGTCGTTCATCTCACAAGCTAACTAACAAATCCAATCCCGTATCGACCGCTGGACCACTGGTTAGGAACATTGCAAATTACTCAAGACCATCCATCTATCCTTTGTCTGTGGCACAGTTATGCTACGGGCAAGCCTAAGTAATAGTTTGTATTGTCTGCTAATGTATTATTTTGTCCTAACTTTGGTTATGGTGTATTCTTCGTCTCTTATCTGACCAACTAAATCACTAAATTTCTTTCGGCGCAATCTTCATCATAACCAGGATTTACGGTTTTACTTGTAACTCTAGTAGACACTAGCTCCTTTACGTCACTCTTCCTTGCCATGTGCCAAACCCTTGTGTTGCCAGGCTGACCCGTGGTTTATTCCTTTCAACGCCATCAACTCAGCTTAATTCATTTGGTGAGTGTGGTTTCCCATCAATTCATAAGCAACAGGCAGGGTTCAAACTAACGACCCATTGATAGCTCTTAAGCTTTTACCCACGCAATGTATCTATGAAGATCCATTTACACACAAATATCTATAGTTCATGTAACAAGGTGAATGCTCTACATAATATTATGTTCGTAGTTATATTTATTAGTGTGTAATTACATCGCGGCGGCTTTGACAAGCGAGCCGCGTAATTGTGTGCCGCTCAGTGCGAATCATTTCGGCTCATATCCCGCGCAAATATCGCCTTCTCGTTTACGTCGTCAATATCTATGGACCCACTCGACCGATGGCCAGGCCATTTCCTGAATGGGAGAGCAGGAAATATCTATCATTTGTATGAACTAAGATTTTCTACAGATTTTGTACCTGTAACTAATATATCAGAATTATGTTCGCTCCAGTTCGGGCGACCTTTGGCGTAGTAAAGCGAAAAATTGTAATCATGACGCGGTCTCTTTGTTCGCACATTTGGTTCACGATGTAATACGGCTTCCGGCACATGTGGCCGAACCTTCGGGGTACTTCGTTACTTCAGGAGTTATGACGGTAAGGAGCACACACAATGCAAAAACCTGAGCGATAAAATACGGCGTCCTGTGATATGGAAAAATATGCTTTCATATCAGCCTTTACCAAATCGCTTATGATTCCAGTATAGGCTCATTATTTTAATTGGTTATATTCGGGAAACGATAGCCGACCAAGCTCAGTGGTTTCCGGTCATTGGCCAAACGCAAACTGTTGATCATATTATGTTGTTATGGTTTGCTGCTTATTAAACAATATGATTTTTTCTGTACTGTTTAAAATTGTTAGTGGTCATCATCATATCAGCCGAAAAACGTCCACTGCTGGACATAGGCCTCCCCCAAGCGTCACCACATTGACCGGTCCGTGCGTCTCGCAACCAGCGGATCCCCGCAACCTTCACCAGGTCATCGGTCCACCTGGTGGGAGGCCTTCCAACGCAACGTCTTCCGGTTCGCGGTTAGTGGTCAAAGGTAATACAACAATCCTTAGGTATAACATGTAATATTCCGTCTTTCTGTGGCAAGTTTTATTATTGCCCAGATATACAGAGTCATGATTGTGTGAATAGACCGTAAAGTACGAGTACTACCTAGATACCTATGGATAATGCTGCTTAAAACTAAAATAATGCTTCTCTATTAAACAAAGTGAAAACAAGACACATAGCAACTCGTTACCGGTTTACGTAACCCCAAAAGAAAATCAAATCCAATTTTCTTGTTCACAAATTCCGGCGGCATTCGTATTGAAATTACGTATTACGTTGTTTAATACAATTCAATAAGCGCCGACTTCATACCATTCTTATGTCAAAAACGGTAAAGAAAGACCACTGAAATAATTGTGTACTATTGATTAACAACATTTCTGATCGTCATTATATTACCATATCAGTTCACTGTTGGGCATAGGCCCATTCAAGCGTCGCCACATCGACCATTCAAGTGCTTCTCGTATCATTTTCACATTCAGCGAACTCCCATGGCCTTCACCAGACATCAATTCTCTTTGTTGCTACACCGTAGCCACTCCAGAATCTTTCGGCCCCATCAGAAATAAAGATTCAACACGTCCACAGGTCCTCCTGCAGGTATGCCTGCCTGTGGACGTGTTGAAACATACTTATTGAATATTTTGTTATATTGAATAAGAAGACAACATTGTAATAATAAAATGTTACCATCGCAAGTGGAGCTACTGTATCTCCCTGTTCAGTAGAATCCGTCGTGTTGGTAATCTTCAAACGCACATAATGTAGCAAAATATTTCTTTTTGATTATGTGACACGTTCGCGCACTGAATACTAATCCGAGCCCTCCGCAGCCTCCGCTGATAGCTTTCCCTGAAGCGCCCTTACTTTTTACGCACTTTATTTAAGCTTGTCTTGAAATACTTGTAATATAAAGTTATGTAAAGTATACATTGGCGTTCTTGTAGTTTTTGTCTAAACAAGCTTGTTAGCGTTTGTCAAAGGAGCGCCACCGCGCACCGGACTGGTTTGTTGTGACAAAGCTCTCCAATCCAACATGTCTAATATTCTGAGAAGCACCGAGATTTTACTCGACAAAGGAATTACGAAAGTCTGGTCTAGATTTATATTCATAAATATAAACATTTTTAGTCGGTTGAAAGTAAATAAATAATAAGATAAACTATTTAAACTATAGGTTTCGTCAAATCAAATCAAATCAAATCAAATCATTTATTAAGTGTGTTTTTTGGTGAGGTTACATGGTCTTATAAAATACAAACATTGTGCTCAAAAAACTACCCATAGGGCTTACACTTTTTTAAGAAAATTCGTTCATTATTACTGAAGTATATTATATTATTATGCAAAGTACATGAAGCTATATAAAGTAATGTCAGATAAGCAAATAATCAAATTGTCAATTAAATATTTCCGTCATAAAGAAATTCAGTAATTGAATAATAGCATTTTTGGATTAATAAATTATATAATTTTCGTTTAAACTGCAATAAATTACAATCTTTAACGGAATTAGGCAATTTGTTATAGATTTTAGGTGCCATGCACAGTATGCTATTGTGCATGAGGGCGGTTTTTGAAGGCCTTAAGTACAATTCATGACGATAAACTTGTCTTGTTAATTTAGGATGATGTTCTTTTTTTTTGCGAAATAGTTCAATATTTTTCTTTACAAAAATTGCGGTTTCATATATATAGAGACATGGCAGTGTTAATATTTTGAGCTCAATATAATATGGTTTACAACTATCTATCGATTTCAAACTGCATATGGACCTTAAACAACGTTTTTGTGCCTTGAAAACAGAGGTTTTTTCACAGGAGTTGCCCCAAAAAATTATACCATAGCGAAGTATGGAATCAACATAACCAAAATAGGCGGCAACGACTGCTGATCTATTAGCTACTTTGCTAAGTTTATATAAAACAAATGAATATTTACTAAGTCGTGCCATTAGTAGAGCTGCATGTTCTTTCCAATTCAATTTGTAGTCAATTGTTAGGCCTAGAAATTTAGTGCTTGAAACTGCTTCAATTTTTTCCTTATTTAAAATTATATCAGACGCAGTAGAAGCAGTTCCTTGTCGGAAATTTATAATTTTAGTTTTGCTTAAATTTAAGATAAGATTATTTTGGTCCAGCCATTCAGTCGATTGTTTCAATGCATTTTTTATTTCTGTCTCGCGGTTATTCTCATCAAGTTGTCTTACTACTAAAGTACTGTCATCAGCAAAAAGAATCATCGGATGATTCACGTGCCTAGGAAAGTCATTTATATACACAAGGAAAAGCGGAGGGCCCAACACGCTGCCTTGTGGCACGCCATAAGAATTTGTATATACTTCAGATATATATTTAATTTCTTTCTTGGTCTTTTTACAAATTCGTCTGATTTCTGTGAATTGTTTCCTATTACAAAGGTAGGAATTTATTAACGAGAGTACATTTCCTCTTATTCCATACATATTTAGCTTATTTATTAATATATCGTGGTCCACTAGGTCGAACGCCTTCGTCATATCCATAAATATTGCACTGGTTCTGGTTCTTTTGTCCATATCTGGCACTACTATATTAAGTAAATCATAAATTGCTACATTCACTGTCATGTTTTGTCTGAATCCTTTCTGCTCCTTTGCTAGAATTTTATTTTTAGTTAGGTAGGACTGTAAGGATCGGTAAATTACCTTTTCAAATATCTTTGATATAACAGGTATGAGCGCAATAGGTCTATAATTCTGCATGTGAGATTTATTTCCTTTTTTGAATAGCGGTTTTATAATAGTCTGTTTTAATCTTTCAGGAAATATTCCAGACGAAATACATAAGTTTATTATATGGCTAATATGACCTGATATTATTTGTGACACGAATTTTAAAACTTTTGTAGAAATGTCGTCAGACCCGACGCTAGTTTTATTTTTTAGGTCTAGAATAATACGATGTACTTCGTATGGGGTGGTAGGGGCTAAAAACATGGACTGACTAAACAAGGGATGGTCCACGTGTGGGGACTTGTTATATTGAGACTTTGTGGTGCTTGAAAGTATTCGTGGTTGATTTACAAAATACTCGTTGAATGCATTTGCAATTTTACTGGGACTTGTTAATGTAATACCATTTTCCTTTATTTCAGTAATGCTTTCAGTGGGTGAGCGATATTTATTCTCCTTTATGATTTTCCACGTGTCCTTTGATTTATTTGTGGATGTTAAAATTTTATGGTTATTTTTAGCTTTTTGAGTTAAATTTATAATTTTTTTAAGTTTCCGTGAATAATTTCTATATTTATTTATGTTATCGTTATTAGGATTTCTTCTTAATTGCCATAAACAACGGCGTTTGACTTTACTGCAACGTTTTATGCCAGGCGTTATCCAATCAGGAACAATCTTTGACTTAATTTTTACATTTTTCATGGGGAAACATAAATCATAAAACAGTTTAAACAAATCAATAAAGTCGTTGTATGCCATATTGGGGTCACTTGTATGATAAACATCCCCAAATGATAATGCAGCTATACAAGATTTAAATTTTAGAAGGTTATCATGGCTGTAGTCACGTAATCTAATAGTCCAACTGTCTAATGTACAAGTATTTCTTACGGGAATTTTTAAAGTTTGAGCTGTATGATCTGAAATGTTAAGATCTATTACTTGATGGACACACTTTCGTTGCAAATTATGAGCAAAGTTGTCAATACATGTGCCACTTTTTAGTCTAGTTGGTTGGTGAATTTGCAATTTTAGGTTGTAGCTTAATAAATAATTTGTAAATTCAAGAGAATTCCTATCCTTTTTCAATGTATTAATATTAAAGTCACCACATATAATGACACTATTGCGCATCTTATAACAAATCTTTGATAGAATAACATTTAATTTTAAGTAAAATGTATCAAGATTACTGGATTTAGGTACCCTATAGATACACAAAATGATGATACTATGCTGCGTTAGCTCGATTGCGCAACATTCAAATACACCTTGGACTGATAACTTCTTGATATCTTCTAGCTCTTTATATTCATGGTTGTGTTTTAATAATATGCATGCTCCTCCTCTTTTTGTGTCTCTGGAGTAGCAAGCTGCTAACTTATAATTAGGAACACATAAAATATCTTCATGTCCAGCTTCCATGAAGTGTTCAGTAACACAAATAACATCCATGGTATCGGTTAATTCATGTACATGCAGTAACAATTGGTCACACTTATTTATTAGTCCGGCGATATTCTGATGCATAATTGAAATATGATTATAGAAAAAACTGATCAGATTGTGCTAAGTGATTTTTCGGACATTTTAAAACGTTAGGTTTTACGTGTTCGTTGTATAAGTCTAGGTCAACCAATATGTTACTCTTGATCCTATCATATATTTTTCTTACCCCGTATTTATTTATCTTGCCATTTTTGTATGAAAACATTTCATGAGATAATTCACTATTGCTGTCCAGGAAGTATGCATACTTGTGGTTCTGCAGGTCTGTATATAGAAGGTTGTTGAATATCTCCACTTTAAAGTTATATATCGGAGCACCAGCTATATACGTAGGTAAACAGAGAACCACATTGGTATGGGTAAGGCTTTGTACTGATTGTCTTATATTGTTTATTATATTTAAATAGTTACCATGTTCCCTGATATCGTCTCCTCCAATAAAAATAATGCAGTAGTCATTTAGGTTAAAATCTTTCAGTTCATTTTCCAAATTTTTCAGAAGATGCTCTATGTTGCAATGGGGCATGATGTAATGGCAGTAATCAAAGCCATTTGAGAAAATTTCTTCAATTAATGTTAATGATCCTATGTTTTTATCGTTGCTCAGAATACATAGTTTGTTTTTTTGTTTCCATCTTCTTGATGTATCATTTCGCTCATCACTTTGAGTCTGTAGATGATCCGAATATAATTTTGACTGAGAGGTACTCATAGTATTATTGTTAATATTGGTATTATTATGCAGACGATGAGTTAGGGATGTAAGTTGTTGTGTGAGGTTTTTAATATCCTGTTCTGCATTTTTTAGTTGCTGCTCCAAATTTCCTATTTTTTGTTCCAGGTGTATTATGTGTAAAGGATCTAAGTTTTTCCTCGATGAAACTGGTGTAGACTCATGTTGTCGTAAAGGAGTTTGAGGATACTTTTTCTGTTTCATGCCCGGAGAGTTATCTATTATCGATGATGAATTACACAACGATTTTAGTATATTTTTTTCCGCGGTCAGCTGGTCTATACGTTTATGAAGATTGTTATTTTCCAATATCATGTTATCCAGCTCCTGTTCCGTACTATTAAGCTTTAAAGTGCGCTGTGTTAAAACTTCTTTTATCTCCGTTATGGAAATTACGTCAGATATTGTACCATCTAAGCTCCTCGATAGTTTATTGGGTGAGATTATTGAGTCTTGTGTTGTTTCTTGGTCTGAAAGAATTTGAGAATCCATCAATGGTGCATTATTTGTTAGGCTCTCTTTGTTGCATTTCTTGGTTTGTTTCGGCGAGACTGTGAGTAGGGAAGGATTCTGTTTTTTTCTCGTTGTGATATTGGATGAATTGTTGTCATTGGTAGTCATTTCATTTTTTCCTCCAATTTTTGCACATTTTTTGCAGCGCCATTTCTTTTTTGATTCCTGGTTTAATAGTCTATATGTTTGTTCAGGATATCCATCACAATCCGGTTCAAATCTATTATTGCACACGGAACATAACGCAGTAGATTTTATATTAACACTTTTCTTGCATTTAAAACATGTTACCACCACTGCCATCTGGCGGTCGCTACTACTGGTGTTCGTTTTATTTGACATCTTAGTAATGGTTGATAGTAGCAGTAGTAAGTAAGCTATTCGATAAGAGATGTTATCTATTCGTTCTCAAGTTGCAATAGTAACTAGTGTCATCCACTGTGCGTTTGCCGTTTATGTTATAATAATATAAGTTTGGTCAATTTTTTGTTCCGGTTTACTCAATTTAATTTACTTTTCTACCACAAGGAAGATTATTTTGTGAACTGGTATCCCCAATCACTATTTAGCGCCCCTGGTGGACAGTAGCGTTATTATTTTAGTTCACTTTTTCGCCACGTGAACCGTTTTGTACGATGTTATGGCGCTAGTGGTCGTTTCAACTGCGCTTAGGTTGGTAGAACTGATATGCTATCTTGTTGTCACTTTAGTACGTCCATTCGCCACTTAGGCGGTTACATATGTCGTTTTGGCGCTAGTTGTATGTTTTTAAATAAAATAAACGAACTCATAAAAGTTAAAGTCTTACTTGAGGTTGATAAAGTGGTTTCTTTCACTGTTTATAGTTTTTATATTTCTTCTTTTGATGCACTAAAAACGTAATAATTGATAATAATTTGCAAAAGTCACTTTTCACTGTTTATTACTGAGTTTTGGTATTCACTATTGTTCTTTTCAGTAACTGTCCTGGAACTCGATAGTTTCACTTGAAAACGTTGTCACTGGTTTATTATGTTGTTAAGACTTTAATGATATTATTTTTCGAGTATAAGCGCATATTAAAGATTTTAATTATTTTTAACTAAGGAGCCTATGTTTACATTTGCCAGGGTTGCCAGCTAAAAAAGGTCGTCGTCCTGGGTATTAAATAATTTTCATACCATGTTTACATACGACGGCTAACGGTGAGTCCGTTAGCCGTCCCGCACAAGTTGTAAGGATACTTACCGCGGAGGTTGGAACCCCGTCAAGTACTAGTGAGCTTATAGGACCCTTGAACTGAACATGTTCTTGTACTGCATCACTTTGGGAGTAACTAAGCTCCCCTGAAGGTAAAGCACTCTATCAGTAGGTAAGTGCAGTTGTGTGCTAAACAGAGAAGTTTAGGATAATAGCGCTAACAACCTACATGGTAAAGAGAAACATTACCCTAGATCTGGTATAGCTACCAGCCTATAGATAGTTTATTATAATATCTAATCAAATGAATATTTTTATATTTTTCGCATGCTATTCAAAGAAGCTCTTATACCAGTACTTCAAAATTCTTTAAAGCCCAAGTAAAACCTCTGTACTCTCCCCACGTAAAACCAGAGTTAGCTTTACGCACGCACGAATTATCCTGGCGAGGCACACTTGTAATCCAGCGCCGAACCGTAATCATATTCAAATTGAAGTAAAAACATGTATTCCTAATGAATCCCATTTGCAAATTGGATATGAGTGCCGGAGTGTCGGTATCAAATCGTAACGTATTCACTTATTATATCGGCGGTATCGCACAGCGGCTAATTGTTAATTAGCTCGTGATCTATTTGATATTCGTTGATGGAACTAATCATACACCCAACATGGCGTATAAGCCTAAAATTTGACCAATATTGCCACTGCTTATTTACAGCACTGATAACTATATTTGTGCCACATGTTAGATTTAGTCTTTTTTTTATTTTACTTTTGTATAGATTCCTTTACCGATTATTTTGTAAATGTGTGAACATTGTAGGCCTTCTAGATGCTTGTTAACTTTTTAACTCGTTTTATTTTCTTTTGTTTAAATAATATGTAATCTTTTTTTTTTGTTTTCTTACGACTTATTGTCGGGCCTACGTTGTCCCCACATATCTAAGTACTAATGCTGTAACAAGGAAATATTGTAAAACCAAACCATTTTTTTAAAAGAGTAACTATGGAGTTTCTTGCCGGTTCTTCTCCATAGGAAACGACCAACCCGAACCGTGCACATTGTCGACGTTTTATAAGTGCCCATGTAGGCCTATATGAAATAAAAAAATTGATTTTGATTTTGATTTTTGGACTGAAATGTCGAAATTTTAAATTTTCAGTAGTAGCAAGCAGGTAAAACCATGAAAAGTCATCATGAAAGTTATTTTAGTTTAAAGCAGAACAGCATCACCGTGTAGGTATCTTCGTAGATAAGCGAAGTGTGGAACGTGTGGCAATTACCGGTACAAAATGAAAACATGCCGAGAAGCAGCACATCAATGATTGACGCACGATTAAAATCATTATTAAAAGCTATTTTATAGTTGTGCCCAAATGTATAGATGTGATTATGACAAACATACATAACGTACCTTGCTATTTTCAATCATAGCAATATTTAAAAGACTATTTCTGATCCGTTACTCTATTATGTATCCAGAAGATTAAGCATTGTACGACTATTAGTCGGATCTCTGAATGATTGGAACTGGCAAATTAACAGGCCTGAATACTTAACAACTATACCAAGTCTACGAAAAAACTAGTTAAGGATAAGGAGGATACATATTCGCGGGCTGGCTGACCAAAATCTGGTGTATCCTCCGCCTGCACAGCATGATTTTTTCCTTGTTTACGACTTTTTAGTTCGCTTTTGAAGCAGTCGGGTTTTTTGATTTTTTGAATTAAGTTTTTTTATTTATAACTTTTTAGTTAGTTTTTTTCGAATTAGATACATTTATACATATAAGTGTTATATATTTTTGAAATCACCTCTTAAAACCCTTTATTTTGATACCCCACACGATGGGTTTGGAAGAAAAAAAAATATTTGGGCCCCCACAATAAGGTACCCAAAATCCGCCATTTTTCTATTATCCAATTTTAATGTAGCCTATGACACTCGCAGGGTTAAGAAGCATCGATTGACGTATGAATCATCAAAATCGGCCAACGCGTTTGGTCTCTGGAACGCCACATAGGAACAAACATACATACATACATACATAGACTGATAAACACATTACCCTCCTTCGGCAGTCGGGTAAAAAGGCACTCACCTACATGCAGAAGTAACTCGTCCTTATTCAAATCCAAGACTTTGACCATTAATCGTGAGGGAAATTATTAAAAGACTGTGAACTTAGGCCGAGAGCCATTCGCAGTAAGTATTCTTACGATAAGTTCTTGTAGTGCTCGAGTTTTTTCTACGATTATTTTAAGAAATCAAATTTGGTGTTGTTAATAGATCCGCGAAATAGATACAAGAAACTTCACTTCAGAATAGTAGGTAAATATAATATCTACATAAACGTACGCCTTCTTTTTCATGGGAGTAGACAAAAACTAAAGAATATGAATAATATTTTGGACTGAATGCTCCATAGACACTCTCGGTTTGCAGACCACTGCTTATGGCTGTTCAAAGTTGCATCACAACATCCGTTTCTGTCTCGCGCATCCAGACTGTCACAGCAGTTCTTGCTTGCTTCACAATAAAACTTCTATTTAAAACCCTATTATTATACATCAATACCTCAATAAATAGTAGTTCCCAGCAGCTGAGTTAGAGCTCTAGTCTCCAGAGTCACACGAGCCCGGCTACATTGTATGACTTAGCTTGTAACTGTGAAGTAGTTACTTGGCTGATGGCAGCGCTGATGTGAACCTAGCGAAGTTCGAGACCAGCACCTGAGCAAACAGCGCATACTACTAGAACCTCTAACTACTCGACAATGCTGCTTCCCTAGTAGTTTGTACTTTGTAACTGCGCTAAAGCTAACGAAAGTTAACTGTGTCTAAGGAATTATCGGGGATCGGATGAGATATTTATTTTACAGTCAATTTAAACAGGGATTAGATTTTAAAGTAGCTATCGCATTCAATAAATATGTTGAACAGAGCTCCGGTCTTGTAAATGTTTCAAAGAATCTTGTATAGTTTCTTTTTACCCGACTGCCGAAGGAGGGTAATGTGTTTATCTGTCTATGTATGTATATATGTATGTTTGCTCCTATAGTGCGTTCCAGAGACCAAACGCGTTGGCCGATTTTGATGATTCATACGTCAATCGATGCATCTTAACCCTGCGAGTGTCATAGGCTACATTAAAATTGCATAATAGAAAAATGGCGGACTTTGGGTGCCATATTGTGGGGGCCCAAATTTTTTTTTTCTTCCAAATCCATCGTGTGGGGAATCAAAATGAAGGGTTTTAAGAGGTGATTTCAAAAATATATAACACTTATATGTTTAAATGTATCTAATTCGAAAACAACTAACTAAAAAGTTATAAATAAAAAAACTTAATTCAAAAAATCAATAAACCCGACTGCTTCAAAAAAAACTTTTTTGCAAAAAAATACTACCGACTTCCAAATGAAAAACTACAAAGTGAAAAATAACTTAACTTTTGGAAGTCGGTGTCTTTCGTAGGATCCATTTTTTTGCCATATGGACACCGACTTCCAAAAGTTAAGTTATTTTTCACTTTGTAGTTTTTCATTTGGAAGTCGGTAGTATTTTTTTGCAAAAAAGTTTTTTTATTTTTCCCTTTTTAGTTTTACCTACCTAATAGCAAGTTGTTTATTAAGGTCCATATAACTCCAGAATAGATTAACCGAATAACATGAAACTTGAACATAACCGGTGAAATGAGAGATCTGCGTACCCCTTTAGAGCGTACTGGCGTGATGTTATGTTATGAAATGGTATAAACAACAAACAGACATGCGATTGCAGCAATCCCGAGAGTTTTGCCGTTATTTATTGAAGAGTTCTGTTGTGTATCTCCGAAGTTCTTGATCAGACCTTCACCAAATTAAAATGGGACCAACTTCGAAACATACTCTTTCAAACAAAAAAAGAATTTTCAAAATCGGTCCACAATTGACGGAGATATCGGTGAACATACATAAAAAAAAAAAAAAAAAAAAAAAAAAAAAAAAAACATACAAGAAGTCGAACATAGAACCTCCTCCTTTTTGGTAAGTCGGTTAAAAAGCGAACTAAAAAGTCGTAAACAAGGAAAAAATCATGCTGTGCAGGCGGAGGATACACCAGATTTTGGTCAGCCAGCCCGCGAATATGTATCCTCCGACTGCACAGCATGATTTTTTCCTTGTTTACGACTTCCTTTTTTTGAATACCGTCTAACCTTCAACATTCAAGACACGCTTGACCAACTCAAAATCTATCTCAGTTTCCACGAATCCTATTAAATGTCCACATATAGTATCTGGGCTGTATTGGTCACTCGGATCTGCTCGGGCAAATTCGGAGACTTTCGGGGACGGTCGGACCGACCGCGGACGACTGTCACTGACAGAATACGGGACTAGCAGTCGTGCGGTATAATGTGATACTGATGTGGGCCTGAGAGTTTAATCATGGACGTACTTTATGAAACACGCTGGAAGTTTGACTTTCTGGTTAGAAACAATTGAGAGGTTACAGTTTAAATCGGGGCATTATTTTTAGCTTTGTTAGAAGAAATAAAAGTTTCTCTCGTTGGTGTAGTGGTCGCAAGTGCTACGGCTGAACATGAAGTCTTGGGTTCGATTCCCGGGTCGGGCTAAGTGTTATTGGGTTTTTCCACCTGTAATTTCTTAAAAGAAGCTGATTAATGTCCGGTTGATGTCAATAGTCTCGCGCCTTTTACAGGAGTCTCAAACAGACGAAATGTGGGTGCACTTCTGCTAGCCCTTCGGAGAAAACAGCCATGATTTCACGTTCTTTTATAAAAGTATTATTTATAATCTTGTAAGTAATACTTGAGCAGATGAGGTTCCAAATAGGATACAAACCTTCTCCGGTGACCTAAATAAAGAAGCAAGCAGTTCAAACGGCAGCACGCGTACTGGCGCAGCTGAAAGTGTAGCGAATGGCAAACAGACGGTTTCAGCACAAACCGGAATGCTGACGGAATGCTAAGGGAGAACAAAGCAATATTGTGCAGAGCGATGCAAACCCGACGCCGAAATACAAGTTGACGTTCTGCGCTAAAGTGAATATAAAACCAAAATAATTGCAGATGTTTTTGTAATACCTACTTTTGTTTTGTATTTACTTGATTTATTTGATTAGGGCTCTATTCCATCCCCGCATATTTACGAAAAGCTGCTGAAAGAAAAAGATAGACACAAGTATTATTCAACTGCTATTCAACTCAATAATCCTGTATGTACTCTACTAAATGTAACAAAAAACTAGACATTTGGTCTTCAAGCAACAAAGTAGAGTATTCAATTGAATCGCGTCATGACTGTCCAGCGCTCAGGGCTGCAGCGCTCGTTTGTCAGCGTCGCTGTCAAACCGGACGCGCTTTAATTAAAATTTACTCATTTCACATCAACATTTAACTTTACTTTTTCATATGAAGCTTGGGAAGGTTTTATGTGACGTCACAGCGATAAAACTAGCCAAGTTATAGGAGAGTCTGCAGCACACGTGCTAGTGTTATCTGAATTATAGAAGTGGAGGTGAAACGGTTAGCGCTTGCCTGCTAGGATAGGTTAAAATTTTAAAATTAAATTAGCAGCTGTGATAAATTTTCCTTTGAGTTCCCTTTGTTCTTCATTATTTTTAGGGTTCCGTACCCGAAGGCTCCAAACGGAGCCATATTGCAGTCACTCACGTGTCCGTCTTTCTCTGTATGTCCGTGCGTCGTCAGTCGCACAATCATCTTGTTGACCCAAAGCCATACCAGTGGTAATTCTTTTTTTTTATTTTTTTTAATGGGGATTGCAGGTAAAAAGGGACACAAAAATAAATGTTGACCTGCCCCATCGTTGTGTAGAGCTCGTTGAGTAGATACATACTATATTTTTTGTTTTAATAAATACTGGAAAGCAGAGGAATGAGAAGCCACCAAAGTCAACTTATTTTACAAAATTATGATCCTTTAACAACCAACTTGTTTTTGCGAATTGGTACGGAACTCTAAATATGCGAAGTCCGACACGCACTTGGCGCACATTTTTTATTTAATCACCATTGCAGCTCTCAAAACAGTGGAGAAAAACATTGTGAGGCAAGAGGAAACTGTCATGTCCTAGATCTATAAATTCGAAAACATGTGACATCTACCGATCCGCTCTTTGGCCCGTGTGGTGGATTACGGCCCAATACCTGTCATAGAGAGACCTGTGTCCCAGCAGTGGTAAGATTAAAAGGCAGTTTTATAATGCTTATGTTCTTATCTGTATAAAAAACTTTAAGTTAAAAAATGCTTGCCAATCCCACAGCAAATCGGTAGATGTATTATTGACGACAGCACCAATTAGAATCCAACGGGGTGAATTAACAAGTGTCTAGAATTCTGTCAAACACACCCGAATGATGGAATACAATCGGATCAAAACATGCAGATTTCATGGAATATTTTATTTCACACGGGATTTAAAATTTGGGAGTACGATCCTAATTCTGAGGTAACCGTGTATTGTATGTCTGGCTGTCCAGTTGTTGCACGGCAGTGTGCCGGACACACAGGCCGGCTAACACCGACCTGGCCGTCGCCCCAGGCCATCCCACGCTATTCAATTATTCTACCTGAACACATATCACATAGGTACAATACAAATAAAGGACTTAGAATATATAGGACTTTCGATATTCGTTATCTAACATACACATAAAGACAGTACCATCACCATCCTCCTGCTCTTGTCCCTACTTATTAAGGGACGGTCCGGCAATGTCATTTTCTTCCATACGTTTCTATTTGCAGTCATCTCAATAGACAACTTTTGAGCCATATCGGGCCTTATTTACAAATGCTCAAAAGTTGCCTCTCGACATAAAGACTTTGGCCGATTAGATGACCGGGGCAATCACCCGATGTGGACCTCTATGAAATAAAATCAAAATATAGCAGCACTCATTCTTTGACAGCCGCAAAGGAGAATGCACATTTTGTAAGGAAACTTGGGCCCCTTTAAAAAATGGTTGTATCTTGATGAATTTGGTTGTATATTGTAGAAAAAACATGTTATATTCATAATAAGAAAACATTTTTTATTTATTTTGCGGGGTTCACTAGATGTAACGATGTTTCTGTTCTTGAAATGAACCCTTATTACAATGCAATAAGGTGCATACAAATGTCCAAGTGAAGGAACCTGATCTGTTGTTGTCAGTACATATAAAGTAAAGGACACGGTTGGCAAATAACACCAAATATAAATCCTTTTTTGGATAATATTGAAATCGCAGACACGATACCTCATAAGGGGCCTGTGTATGGGCAATCTCCTTTCAAATGACTATAACACAGCAAAATAGTATGGAAATCCACTTAGAAATAAACTTCTTAGAATATTCTGTACAGAGCTTGATACATAGGAACAGTTTTCAAAGTAGGCGTGGATGGTTGAATCCGAAACTATGAGGAGTAGCAAAAACTCATTGAAATTAGCTTCTTAGTTTTGGATTTATCCATTCATGCCCTTTTTGAAAACTCATTCTGTATATCAAGCTCTGTGCGCTAGGTTCTAGACATTCCTGGTATCGCCCATTTTTCCGTTTTAGAAACTCCATGCATGAATACCCCTGGTCTACATGTTCATAGTAAACTGTGCTAAGAATGTTGCTGTAGAAGACAAGGTAGACCGTTTTGTCTCCTCATGAACACCCACCCGCAAGAACATCAGTTTATCCGTGATCATGGTGTTTGCAACAGCACCGAAATATCGGAAACTCGCTACAAACAGTAAACATGGTAAATATCCCGTTTCCAATGTTAATGTTAGGTACATAATTGTATCGATCCTACCGATAGGTTCTCATGAGTATAAATGAGTAGTTTTGTTGTTAGTAGTATGATGAAGTTCTTCACGTCATACACACATCGTCTGCCTAGTCTTTTCTCAAGTACATTGCAGTTCGCTGAGTCTAACTGAAAGCATAACAGTATATTACATGATTATGGAACAACAGGCTGACCTGCACGGGCAAACAAAAAAGGTAACATGTATGCTACTCCTCGCCAAAACTAGTTGTCAGGCGTTCTGACTGCACGTAATGACTGAAAAAGTACTACGTATGACAGCCGATTGGACTGTTTGCTTAAAGTGCTTTCCAAGGCACGAGCAGAGGGACCCTTCCCTTGATTGACCTCATGGCTTAACTGATTTAGCCTCGAGCTTCATTAATAAAATTATTACTGATTGTTATTAAACTATCACATTGATTAGCTTAGTTTTTGTAACATGACAGTGTTATAAAGAGCTGTGACTTGGATGCTGTGCAAGGGCCATGTCTCCCACATTTGTATTATACAAAAGTTGAACTTTTTTATGTATGATGTATATTCACAGCGGCAATAATGTTTTTGTTCATACGTTGTATGTTCTTTATCTTCGATTTCCAGGATCAGGATCTTCATGCACCGCCTCAATAAAAGTTGCTTGCTTTTTTTTTAACAGTCAGTGAGTTTTGTTTGAATAACCAGTAAAGTTTTGTTAGGAATGACAAAATCTCTTGAATTTACCCACCCTTTTTGCGCTTATAATGTACCTTCTCGCTTTGTTTTATCAAACCGCCACCTAACGGGTGGTCATAAAGTTACTGTTACTGTTAGTAGGACTCAGTTTACCACGTCTCTCGATTTGAAAATGGAACGCAATAAAAACAGCGCCCTCTGACGAGAGGTAGTTACAACGCATTCCTAACCGTGAGCCTTTTCATAGTATGCTTCAAGAACCTATGCCTAGATGGCGTATTTAACTTCAATGGGGTTTGGGAAAGCCTTGTAGTGAATCTTGCAAGGGCAGGCGAATCGTAGAATAGGTAACCACAATCAAAATGTTTACGAGGATTTTCGATAGATGGAGTTATTTTATTTCGCTGTAAAGTCTTTAAAAATAATTATAGTAAAACCTATATACTTAGTCGAGGTAACTGTAATCAGAGCAATCCTTAGGAGTAACTATAGATATTAGGTATAACGCAAGTAATATATATGTCAATGAGGTATAAGGAATAATTCATATCGGAAGTCGGTGTCAAAAAACGAAGAAACGAAAACAAGAACACCGACTGCCGAAATTGAAGATATTTTTCACTTTGTAGTTCATTTGGAAGTCGGTTGTATTTTTTGTTAAAAAGGTATTTTTTTGGAAAAAAGGTTTTTTAATTTTCACTTTTTAGTGGTACCTACTGGACAAGTTCTATAGTTAGGTACCTATAATGCTCGCAGTGATGCCAGATTAATGATGAATAACATGTAACTAGAACATAATAAGTGGAATGAGAGTGTGTAACTTTAACCGCTTACGCAGCGCACGCAACGGAAGCTCTCAAAAAGGAATAATTTTGCCCATTTTGCAACATTTTTATTCATGCTCCACTCCTATTGGTTGTAGCGTGATGTTATATAGCATATAACCTTCCTCGATAAATGGACTATCCAACACAAAATGATTTTTCAATTTCGACCTGTAGTTCCTGAGATTAGCGCGTTCCAACAAAGAAACAAACAAACTCTTCAGGTTTATTATATTATATATTATAGTATAGATATATAGAATAGATGACTGAGTAATGCCCGACAAAACATAAAAAAAATATATCAACAACCGAATTGAGAGCCGCCTCCTTTTTGGAAATTTGGTTAAAAAAGAAACATACATAGACAAAATTAAAAAAAAAACTAAATGATTATGTACAGTGTTACATAATTACGTCTTAATGTTTCATATATCTACCTACATACAATACAAAGACCTTCCAAATAAAATATGAAAAATATTGAAAAAATATATCTACGAGAGTAGTATGAAACTCTCTGCGAGTTTTTAAAACTGGTATTTTATAAATCGTTTTTCTACTGGTTTTAGGAAACAAAATACTCTTGGGAAATTCTCATAATCGTATATATTTACGAGTTTATATAAGTGCAACCTAAAGTGCTACAAACTCTTGTGTTTATTCCTGTTCACTTGAAACTTTACATCGAGGGCTGTGTGTCCTACTTTTGTTGTATTAACTTCAACGCTATACCTCTCCAATAAAGTCGAGTATTTGTCGCGACTGGCTCTAGTCCGTACAATCGTACACAAGTTACCACTCAAGATTACGGCTGAGAACCATTCAGTGTCATCTGATGTCCAGTGGAGCGGAAGAAGCTATCGAAATCTGTCTGTGACTTCAATCAGATGTCAATATATAGGGTCAATCTCATTTCTACTTGAGACGTTGTGTAATGCTTTATTCACATTTACAAGTGTTTCGGTCTTATTTGAGCAAGATATCTTGAAGAAATAACGAAACAGAGTACCAGCTACGTAGGTAATGTACAATTACTGAGGTACAAGTCTGGAATGTCGTTTTTCATTCATAAAAGACGAAGGTAGACTTTCTCGGTAGATTTTCTGCAAAATAAACTTGGGACACTGAAACAGACTATTTTTTAAAAGCTTATTTCAATTTCTACCTTAAAACTTTTCTCTGCATCAACAAAATGGCGTTATGTTCACCATAGATTTAACTGAGAAAGCGTGCCTAGAAAGATTTCTGCCACAGAGCTAAGAATCGCCCAGGTGTTGCATATCTCACTGTGTCAAACAGTTTCTTTGAGTAGACTGTGATGCACCTGCCATGTTGTCTCTTCCCCAGCCTTGGTTGACTGATAGAGAATGCCTAAGGCATTTAGTCAGCCTCTGTACCTTTTGTGCATAAGTCCAAATAAATAAATACTCACTGATACGCTTAGTTTGTATGGACAGTGTCAACGCAATTCGTCTCTAGCAGCGGTCGCTAGGACGCTTCTGTGCTCTGTAGCTCCTACATTGTGTCTCCTATTTACTTGTATGTATTAGGTTAGTGCGACACAGTCTCCGCACAAACTTAGTTAGATAATGAGAGCTGACATTGTGCCCTGCGCCGCTGCAGCGCTGCACAGCAGCACCGCTCCCAGCTATTATTGCACTTTGCAGCGCTGTAGTGCTGCAACCTAGTTATTGCAGCATTCTTTACTACTTAGCTGTGCTACAACTAAATACAAGTTCTGGTTTCAAGGTATTATGGTTCAGTTGTTATATTTTACGTAGGTATTGAAGTTGTGGCATCTGAAACTTTAAAAAGTTATATCTAGGTGTTCTAAACATCCGCGTCAAAATACTCTTTTCTTAAGAATACTATGAATTTTGCAGAGGAACCTAAAGTGGTTAGTAAAAAAAAGAAAACCAGTCAAGTGCGTGTCGGACTTCGCATATTTAGAGTTCCGTACTAAACCGCAAAATTAAATTGGTTCTAATAGAAAAAACCGTGCCAAGTCAAGCCAAGTGCGTGTCGGGCCAAGCGCAGTAATAGGGTTCCGTAGTTGGATAATAATGCGGACCAAGAAGAGCGTTTTTAGTTGTTATATGAACATTAAAACTGTTTCAGCGGCTCACAAAGTCTACGCATGCGCCGTAAGGACCGGTACTGCCAACGACTCCACCCACTCCAATGCGTTATTCGAGCTTAAACATTATTAATTTAGAAATCATTATTATTAAGGATGTTATGATTTATTTTTGTATGTTTTTCCATGGTTCATAAGCATATATTAACTATCTGTTTTATAGAACTAACAACGTTATGTAAGTAATTTGTCAAAGGCATTTGTACAAAATGTTTACTGTTCCAAGTACATTTTATAAGTTGGTCGACTATTACTCGTAAACTTGTAAAAATCTTACTTAGTTGTGATAGTTTTCCTTTTAATTTCGTTATATATACTACTACCGTGAATTTTTCTACATACCTTAAAGCTACCATTGCGCTGGCAAGGCGGGGGGGACACTTTACTCTAACAAAAATTTGCAATTTAAAGCTTAATTTTACACAAACCGATCTCTGAATCGAAAAAAAACTTTTTTGCAAAAAAATACTACCGACTTCCAAATGAAAAACTACAAAGTGAAAAATAACTTAACTTTTGGAAGTCGGTGTCTTTCGTAGGTACCATTTTTTTTGCGATATGGACACCGACTTCCAAAAGTTAAGTTATTTTTCACTTTGTAGTTTTTCATTTGGAAGTCGGTAGTATTTTTTTGCAAAAAAGTTTTTTTATTTTACCCTTTTTAGTTTTACCTACCTAATAGCAAGTTGTTTATTAAGGTCCCTATAACTCCAGAATAGATTAACCGAATAATATGAAACTTGAACATAACCGGTGAAATGAGAGATCTGTGTACCCCTTTAGAGCGTACTGGCGTGGTGTTATGTTATGAAATGGTATAAACAACAAACATACATGCGATTGCAGCAATCCCGAGAGTTTTGCCGTAATTTATTGAAGAGTTCTGTTGTGTATCTCCGAAGTTCTTCATCAAACCTTCACCAAATTAAAATGGGACCAATTTCGAAACATACTCTTTCAAACAAAAAAAGAATTTTCGAAATCAGTCCACAATTGACAGAGATATCGGTGAACAACACAAAAAAAAAAAAAAAAAAAAACAAACATAAAGTCAAACATAGAACCTCCTCCTTTTTTGTAAGTCGGTTAAAAATGGTTTTAACAGACCCGTAATATTTTTGAATGGCTGTGATGGCTTCTCATTCCTTTGCATTCCAATATTTTTTAAACCAAATAAAAAACTTTTTTGCAAAAAAATACAACCGACTTCCAAATGAAAAACTACAAAGTGAAAAATAACTTAACTGTTGGAAGTCGGTGTCTTACGTAGGTACCATTTTTTTTCGATATGGACACCGACTTCCAAGAGTTAAGTTATTTTTTAACCGACTTACAAAAAAAGGAGGAGGTTCTATGTTCGACTTTATGTTTGTTTTTTTTTTTTTTTTTTTTTTTTTTTTTTGTGTATGTTCATCGATATCTCTGTCAATTGTGGACCGATTTTGAAAATTCTTTTTTTGTTTGAAAGAGTATGTTTCGAAATTGGTCCCATTTTAATTTGGTGAAGGTCTGATGAAGAACTTCGGAGATACACAACAGAACTCTTCAATAAATAACGGCAAAACTCTCGGGATTGCTGCAATCGCATGTCTGTTTGTTGTTTATACCATTTCATAACATAACATCACGCCAGTACGCTCTAAAGGGGTACACAGATCTCTCATTTCACCAGTTATGTTCAAGTTTCATATTATTCGGTTAATCTATTCTGGATTTATAGGGACCTTAATAAACAACTTGCTATTAGGTAGGTAAAACTAAAAAGGGAAAAATAAAAAAAACTTTTTTGCAAAAAAATACTACCGACTTCCAAATGAAAAACTACAAAGTGAAAAATAACTTAACTTTTGGAAGTCGGTGTCCATATCGCAAAGAATGGTACCTACGTAAGACACCGACTTCCAAAAGTTAAGTTATTTTTCACTTTGTAGTTTTTCATTTGGAAGTCGGTAGTATTTTTTTGCAAAAAAGTTTTTTTTATCACTTTGTAGTTTTTCATTTGGAAGTCGGTTGTATTTTTTTGCAAAAAAGTTTTTTATTTTTCCCTTTTTAGTTTTGCCTACCTAATAGATACGCAAGTTGTTTCCTAAGGTCCCTATAACGCCGAATAGATTACCCGAATAACATGAAACTTGAACATAACCGGTGAAATGAGAGATCTGCGTACCCCTTTAGAGCGTACTGGCGTGATGTTATGTTATGAAATGGTATAAACAATAAACAGACATGCGATTGCAGCAATCCCGAGAGTGTTGCCGTTATTTATTGAAGAGTTCTGTTGTATATCTCCGAAGTTCTTGATCAGACCTTCACCAAATTAAAATGGGACCAATTTCAAAAC
The DNA here is from genome assembly GCA_949775005.1 of Orthosia gothica. NCBI lineage: Eukaryota > Metazoa > Arthropoda > Insecta > Lepidoptera > Noctuidae > Orthosia > Orthosia gothica. The sequence continues at coordinate 1,303,981 of OX459063.1, read as the reverse complement.
ATACTCTTCCAAACAAAAAAAGAATTTTCAAAATCGGTCCACAATTGACGGAAATATCGGTGAACATACAAAAAAAAAAAAAAAAAAAAAAAAAAAAAAAAAAAAAAAAAAAACAAACATAAAGTCGAACATAGAACCTCCTCCTTTTTGGAAAGTCGGTTAAAAAACGGTATTTATCTAGTCAACAAGTTCTAAACAACAATACCCCACACGATGGGGTAAGTTATTTTATTTTTCACGGCACCCTTTAACTGTATGGGAGCGCCCGTTAAAATATATAAAAAAATGATTACAATTTGTATGGCTTTGGGTCAACAGATGCTCATACTGTGAAAATTGGAAGACTGTAACTCCAACCGTTTGGCTGTAAAACCCGTGTGACAGACGACGGACAGACGGACATGAGAGTGGTAGCAATAGGGCTGCGTTTGGACCCTTCGGGTACGAAACCCTTATAAAAACATAAGAATATGTATTGAATTTTTGATATGTCAAAGAAATCTTTGTGTGTCCCTCCAGACACACTTGACATATTACAAAGATAACATCATAAAGCCGGTCCTGAAATAGATACCTTTTCATATATTGAGTGGAAGTAAACGATACGTAACGACATCGAAACAAGACATCTGCCCAGCGTGATATTGATATGTAGTGCCTCTAGGGGACGGCGGCAATCGTCCTCACATGATTATTTAAACGTTTATATATGTCTGGTATTTGTGTGATGTTTTATTGGTGAATAAATATTCTAAAGTGGCATAGATTTATCATGTTTTGATTTTATAAGTACACGAAGTTGGTCTCCAGAGAGGTCAAACAGACCTTACTAGTGACGTCCTTCAGAAAGCCCAGCCCATAAATGCTGTGTGTGTATGACTAGATGTTTGAACGTAAATGAAGCAAAAGGGATCGTAATTAGGGGCACTCTGTGGTTTCTACCTACCAACCATAGGCAAAGTGTGAGTATATGCGAAGCCTTCAGCTTCAGCAGCCTTTGTCTATAATATTGATTAATTATCAGATAATGTAATTTAGATAGGTATACAATATTGGATATCATAATCTGTTGTGCCAACAGACGCAAAGTGGTGATGAATAAAGTATTAATACTAAACGAAAACGTTAACGCAAACCTGCTTACAATAACAAAATCCTAATATCCTTTAATAACCATAATTAGGTTATCAATTCATAAACAGATTGTATATTATGTAAATAGTTCCTACATTGATGTGATTCACAGACGAGACGTTCGAACAATCTATGTATAATTATTATTGTATGACAGCTTACCTTCACAACATAATTACTGAGAGAACAATACAACAGTTGCTTACCGATACATAATAATCTAGTATAGTATGCGCAGTATCGACGGGACGTGTCCCCAAAGCCGCAGGCTTATTACGTATTTTGTAAGAGCAAAACGATAGCGAATTTCGCCAACACAGAAGTTATAGAGTTTTTGGCGGTTTTGTTTAGAAATAAGTGCTTTTGATAAACAGCGAGTGATTAGCAAACCATTGTGTAGGACCTACCATACCTACACTGTAGGTAATGCCGACTTTTATGACATAAAGTGTTTGATCACGCGATGATTGCTGATTGCTGGTTCTTACATAATAAGCACGCGGCAGCTACTCGTACTTAACCGAGCGCCGACTGACCGGCGAAGCGTGCCGGAAACAGAGACCCGACAGGCTCTCAACTTTCTCACCACTGTCAAACTCAAGTGTGTACAAAATACGAGAGAACTGAAAACTGTAAACAGTAGTTATGGCTTTCAGCAGTTGGGATTTGTTGAGAGTTTCCTTTTCTTTCTGTGGACTACGTTTTTGACAAAATTGATTTAAAGGTATTATAAACGACGTCTAAAAAAACCGGCCAAGTGCGAGTCGGACTCGCGCACGAAGTTGCGGTTTACGATTTATGACGTTTTAAAAAAAAAAACTACTTACTAGATCTCGTTCAAACTAATTTTCGGTGAAAGTTTACTTGGTACTGTACTAATAAAAATCATATATTTTTTTAGTTTTATCATTCTCTTATTTTAGAAGTTACAAGGGGGGGGACATTTTACCACTTCGGAAGTGTCTCTCGCGCAAACTGTTCAGTTTAGAAAAAAAAATTAAAACGTCAATGTCATTTTTGAAGACCTATCCATAGATACCCCACACGAATGGGTTCGATGAAAAAAAAAAATGAGTTTCAGTTCTAAGTATGGGGAACCCCCAAAATTGATTGTTTTTTTTTCCTATTTTTGTGAAAATCTTAATGCGGCTTACAGAATACATCTACTTACCAAGTTTCAACAGCACAGTTCTTATAGTTTCGTAAAAAGTGGCTGTGACATACGGACGGACAGACAGACAGACAGACATGATGAATCCATAGGGGTGCCGTTTTTTGCCATTTGGCTACGGAACCCTAAAAAAGGAGGTTAACAATTCGACACGTAGGTACGTATGTAATATTGTTGGCATTGCACAATATTCACATAGGTATGTTACTCTATGTGGGCTTGTAAACACGTGTGCCAAATTGTAAAGTGTATGTATGCATGTTTATTTTTATGTATATATGTATGTTTTCCCATGCATTTTTCTGAAACTAGTAATAGGATCGTGATCATTTTTATTGGATAAGGTATCTTAACTTAGGGAAATAGTACGAGTTTCATAAAATCGCTTCAGCCGTTGTCAAGTTATGGAATATACCCACTATAATATATTGATATATTCCACAACACGCATGTGTGAATTGAGTTATTAGGGGTATTTTGTCAATCCTTTCGGTTCTAACTAGCTCGCTTCTTAGTGATGGTGTACCAAAACTAAAAAAAATAAAAACCTATTTCACAAATATTAAACCGACTTCCAAAGTTTAGTTTTTTGAGAAAAAGTTTTAATTAATGAAAGTTTTAAACTAGGTTTGTGTTCTGATTGATTTATCGACACAATTTTACGGCTATAGAAACTCATTGCAATCGATTGTATGATTTATTTATAACAACAACTAATCAAACCATTTAAGACCAGTTTGACATCCAGTAAAATTTTTGACAGTCCTATCGGAAACAGAGCGACGTAAACAAAAAAAATTAAGTCAATATTTTTTCATTTTGATTTTTACTTTCTTATTTAGGTACATGTCAGTAGATAAATACTTATCTCACTTTACCTATAAATCAAAAATAGAAGGTATAATATACACTTTGCGGAGTTTTGGCGGGAACGTGATAGGGTCTATGTTGCTCCTCTGTTTAATTTTCCTAAAATTGTGTTTAACTGAATATTAATAGTGTAAAAATGGTGGTGTTTTGTTGTTATAATATTAGTGAACGTGCACGAGTGTGGGAAAGTGAAACACAGCGGTAGAACATGAGTTTGTTCATGTTGTCGACAAAACTAAAAAAAAAAAAAAAAAAAAAAAAAAAAAAAAAAATAGTTTCGCTGTTGGTTACCTAAATAAATAAATAAAATAAAATAAAACTCCGTAGAGGCTTCCAATAAAGTTACCGCCATTTTATTGGGGCCTAACTATTATACATTAGTCTATGACTAGGACATTGGACTAAAAACTAAAGAAACTAGAACTTCTAAACTTGACACTGGCTAAATGCACAAAACGTGCGAAGACAAAACAAAAAAATAAAAATAAAACACTTTGCGCTCAAATACATGTCACTGCCTACGGCCATCACCCAAAAATAGCCGATCAAAGAGGACGGTTCACTTCGGTTGGGACGCAGGACAGGGTCGTCTTTGAAGTTGTCGAGCTATAGCCTCCTGTTGTTGTTTACAAAGTACGGCAAGTTGTTAATGTCGTTTGTCACTTTGAAAAGTTATCGTACGGACTCCATGTTAAGTAAATATAGGAACTATGTCAGTAGGTACATATGTATGTACTGGTTAGTTAGGCACGGTGACAGGAATTTGTGATAATATTGCGTCAATCATTTAGCAACGCTATTGTTATGCATATATGCAGCATGTGCCGATGATTCATGTTCTGAGATACAAACACCTATTGCTTGTATGTACAACTATAACTACCGACGTAATGATATGCCTATTATGTTTGTATTCATTGTTTGTTATACCACAATGATAGCTTGTATGTTCGATATATTCAGGTTTATTTCTAGAAGTAAGATGCATAATTAGATAAACATGTTTTCTATATTATAAAGTTCCATAGATCGTGATCGCTAAAAGTGAAAGCTGCTGAAAATGCCGAAGTAGTCCTTTGTCAGAATAAATTGCAACAAAATACTCGTATATTATATTATGTTTACTAAACAAGCTTTTGTGAAGGACTTGTCGACAGATCTCGACGTGTCTCGCCTCGCCCGTACATCAAACGGAAATCTTTCGCAGAAATCGAACCACGAGCCACGAGCCACTCGCCCGTCATCCGACATCCTGTCCCCCTAGCCCCCATCTGTCGCTCATATACCCACCCAGCCCTCTAACGTTGTCCTCCCTCCTCTTGTTTTTTTTTCCTCCTGTGGCAACACTACAGCTAACAGCTGATTTGAATTTGTCCTAATAATTTTAATTTTAAATATTAGATTTCATTAATAATAAGGCCTATTTCCAATTTATTAACTAGTTTTAAAGTGTAATTAAGTGTTTGGTGTTGAATTTAGGCACTAAGTGCAAAATAAGTGTAAAAATTTCATTGTGTTTCGTTGACAGTTACCGGCTCAAGTGAATGTTGTTTTTCATCTCGGTACCTGGTGCAATACTGTATATTTTTACTTGATATAGGATTGTTTGCGTTTTAATATTTGCCTACAATTAATTGGATCACTTTTATAACGATTACAAGTTGATGCCAATGACCTGTACAACGTAAACATAACCTTATTAGTTTGGTAACAGAGCTTCTTTCTTAACGATCTAAATTTCATTTTCCGTTCAACTAATCATCTGTTACTCATTCCACTACTCTTTTCCAACCTCTTCTTTCTTCTCTTTAATCATGATCATGACTCGCAGCGCGCGGGCTCGCCTAGAAGAGACCAAACTCAGTCAGGCTTTGAGCGAATTAAAGGCGTCTCAGGAGCTCTGTGACCAACTGATTAGGGAAAAGGATGAAAACGAAATAGAATTCCTTAGTGTCCTTGACAGGAATAGCAAACTGAAAACAGAAATGGCTCAGTTATATATTCAACACACTGATGCCGTAGCAGCCCGGGACAGGCTCCAAGTTGTTGTGGACGGGTTCAGCCAGTGTAGCAATGAGTATGAACAAGCTCTTAGTCACAATTTTTTATTACAACAGCAGCTACATGAGGCTCAAAGTCAGATTGAACAACTTGAAACTACAAATTTAAACATCACTGCCTCGTTGAATCAAAGTCTATTCAATGAATTGGTGCCTGTTGCCCCATCAATGGTTACTGCAATAAACCCCTCTTACACAATAGATTTAACAGGTCATGATGATTCAAAATCAATTAAATCATTTAGGGTAGTTACTAGTAAAAATAAAATAAAAAAGTACATTAAAATTAACAAATACATAGTTAAAACCAAGAAAATGGTCAAAAAACAAAGGTTCTTCATCAAAAATTTAAAACTTAATAGAGAAAGATTGCACCTACTTAAACAGTTAGATATGTATTCATATAACTTAGAAAAAAGTACTAGGAAACACCAAACTGACACAGAAGACTTGCAGTATGAACTTGACCTACTACAGGAGAAACTTAGTTCTATGACCATCAAGTATACAGCCTCTGAAAACCAAATGAGGGAATATGTATTGGCAATGAATGAGCTGGTGAGCTCACAAACCAACAAATGTGATCAGTGTCAACCACCATCTGTTGAACCCACGCCGGACCATTCATTGACAATATGTGATGCCACCATACCGCAGTCTAGTGCCAGTTTGCCATTAGAAATTACTAACTGTTTGCCTAAAAATAATGTAAATACAGAAATAGTATTATTTTGTGATGAAATTGGAAAGGATCTAGGCCATTTGTTGACAAATAAATATCCAGGACACTCAATTATGAACTACTGTATGCCTGGTTGTTCCTTATTTGACATAATGAAAAAAGTTGTTAAATGTAATTTTAACCAGGATACTACATTATTAATATTTATTGGTAATAGGGGTAATGTGAACAAAGGAGAATTACTCCAACATTATAGATCTTTGTGCGACCTTAGTTTAAAACAAATTGTGATGTTCACTTTCCCATACAGCCAAAGTTTGCCACAGGAAGAAAACAATCTTAGATTTGAATTGAATAGGACATTACATAATTTAACTTATAGTAGTAATTTATTCCATTTAATTGACACTAACAATTATGTTGGTAATCACTTTTATTTGACAAAAGATATTTTTTTTACGGATAGGTACTTTCTTTCAAAGTATTATAAAAGACAGATAGCTGTGTCGCTATCATATTATTTTTCTATTACAGCCAAGAATTTGGCTAAACAACTTGTTTCTATTGAACAATGCCAAGAAATGTTATGTAATTCAGACAATAATTTGGTATCAGTAATTGATATTGATAATAATTTAAATTACAAATTAGGACAATAGAGTCAACCTCTTGCAAAATTTTACAAAATGAAAATTGCAAAATAAAATCAAATAAAAGTTTTAATTCAGTAAATAGTATTAACCTGGTGCATCAAAATATTCAAGGCTTTATGAACAAAGATTTAGAAGTAGAATTGTTTATGAATTTTAACAGTATTGATATTCTTTGTATAACAGAACATTGGCTTAAAAGCCACCAGTTATTGTTCAATTTTAATAATCACCAGGTTGGTAGTTCATTCAGCAGAGTTAATGCTATACATGGTGGCTCCTTGATTTTAGTAAGTAACCAGCTTAAATTTAAAGACCGTAAGGATATTGTGAGCCTATCTGTTGAGCGGACAGTTGAAATAGCTTGTATAGAATTGGAGCAGTTTATTGTATTAAGTGTATACAGACCCCCTTCAGGATTGTATGACTGCTTTGAAAAGGTAATGGATGAAGTGTTACACAAGATTTGTAACACTAATAAATCCATTATAACTTGTGGTGATTTTAATGTTAATTTGTTGGAAAACTCAGGTTCTTGTAGTAAAATAATAAGTCTGTTTCAGTCCTACAATCTTGTAAACCTATTTTTGGAGCCCACAAGAATAACCCCTACTAGTGCCACATGCTTAGATAATATTTATACTAATGTTGTACCAGTCCACAAAGAAATTATAAATTTACTAGATTCTGATCATTGCGGGCAGAGGATTACTATACCAATCCAAAACAACAAAGTGGCTAAAAAGGATATCACTGTTAACCCCAAAACTGCAAGTCGCTTGAAAGCTTTTAAAGTTAAACTCATTGATAAATTACCAATTTTGCCAATTCATGCTGAACCTAATCATCAATATGATGATTTTTTTAGTATATACTGTAAACAATTTAATTCCACCTTTATTCCCAAGACAATCTCCGTTAATGGTAATGCATCATTCAGTGATTGGGCTACCATTGGTATTCATAAAAGTAGAACACGGCTTTATGAGCTGTACGATGAAAGGACTTATGTAAACACTGCTGAATTTAATTTATATGTTAGAAATTATTCAAAATTATTTAAAAAAGTTTGTTTTTTGGCCAAGTCGCGTTATTTGAGTTCGAAGATTAAAAACAGTAGTAATGTTATTAAAACGACTTGGAATATTATTAATAGTGAAACGGGAGGATCTGGTAACCGAAATATTGACTACAGCCTGTCTATTAATGACAACATCATAAAATCAGACTCACAAGTCGCACTGGCCTTTGAAAATTTCTTTTCAGATATTCCCGTTTCTACTACTACTAAATCCTTAAACTCATCACCTTCTGTTGCTGAGTCTTTGCTAAAAGAAAATGTTAATGTTTGCGATTCGGAATTTATTTTTGAACATATTACTTGTAGAGACATAATTAAAACCTTTCACACATTAAATGTTAAAAAGACTGCTGATCTGTGGGGTCATTCTGTTGAAGTCGCCAAGTCTATTATTGATATTGTCGCACCTAGTTTAGCTATTATCTTTAATAATTGTATCGACTGTGGGGAGTTTCCTGACCTAATGAAAAATAGTAAAATAATACCTTTGTTTAAATCAGGTAGTACATCAGACCCTACAAATTATAGACCTATTTCAGTACTACCTACTTTTAGTAAAATATTTGAGAAATTAATTTTAGAGCAATTGCAAAGATTTTTTAATAAACATAAATTATTACATAGCAAACAGTTCGGTTTTACAAGGGGTCGTTCAACTACTGATGCCGGTGTTGAGCTTTTGGGACATATTTATAATGCATGGGAGGATAAGTGCGATGCCTTGGGCATCTTTTGTGATTTGTCCAAGGCATTTGATTGTGTTCTTCATGAAACCCTAATCAGGAAACTCCGCCACTACGGTATCCGGAACAGCGCTCTGGATCTTCTTACTTCATACTTGAGTAATAGGATTCAGAGCGTTGACGTTAATGGAAAAAGATCTCCTGGATCTATAGTAGCAATGGGAGTCCCGCAGGGCTCGATTCTTGGTCCTTTCTTGTTTCTTATTTATATTAATGATTTGCCTTACCTCATAAAGGATAACCATAATATAGTGTTGTTTGCGGATGATACTTCACTTTTGTTTAAACTTAAACGTCAGCAGCTGGTTACTGACGATGTAAATAGCGCGATCTCAAATGTAGTTCACTGGTTCAATGTTAACAATTTACTTCTTAATGAAAAAAAAACGAAATGCATTAAGTTTACCCTACCTCACGTTAGGCAGGTGAAAACTGACGTGCTGATAAAGGGCGAAGAATTGAATCCTGAAAATAGCACAGTGTTCTTAGGTTTAACTTTGGATGCTAAGCTTCAGTGGGGCCCACATATAGATAAATTGTCAAAGAAGCTAAGCTCCGCAGCATATGCTGTTAGAAAAATTCGTAAATTAACGGACATAGAGACAGCCCGTTTAGTATACTTTAGCTATTTTCATAGTGTAATGTCGTACGGTATTCTGTTGTGGGGAAATGCCGCCGACATCCAGACTATCTTTGTTTTGCAGAAAAGAGCTGTTCGATCAATTTATAAATTAAGCCCGAGACACTCTCTCAGAGAGAAATTTAAGGAGATTAATGTAATGACTGTGCCTTCTCAGTATATTTATGAAAATCTTTTATATGCCCATAAAAATATAAAATTGTTTAAAAAATACAGTGATATCCATAATATAAATACTAGGAACAAACACAAATTTGTAATACCTACAACAAGGCTCAAGAAAATAGGTGGCTCGTTTAGATGTCAATGTGTGCGCTTTTATAATATGCTTCCAAGCCACGTACAAAATCTAAGTCTTAATAAATTTAAATCATTCATTAAACGTAAGTTGTGCCAAAAAGCGTTTTATAGCATTAAAGATTACGTTGAGGATAAAACGGCTTGGGAGTGAGCTGCTCCAATTAAATTAATTTAGTTTTTTTTTTTTGTTTAAATATTTTGCACCATGAATTTTGTTATTTTTTAATATTTTTTTTTAATTTGTTTTCTTGCAATGACAAGAATATTTACTTTTTAAAGTATTATATTATTTTATTTTAATTATTGTGAATGTGAAGACTATGTGGATCATTATTTTGTTTTTTAATTTATCTTAGTTTTTAATCATGGTCTGGCAGTTTGAGTAGTTTATGCGGCCTACCCGAATGTCCTTTCTTTGGTATTGTTCGTCGAATCGTTGAGCTCCTTAAATTCTGAGTTGAGCTGCTCGGTTATTGACAAATGCGTGCACTGACTGGACAGGTCCACTCAATCTGGCTGGTTCTTTCCTCAAAAGACCATTTCAGACATCAGTCTACATGGTCTTCACATGATCGAACCAAGATTTTGTCAGGACTTTAAAAGAGACTGTGACCTCTGAGTTTGTTTCGGCCTTTCTTCTCAGAGTAGTCAGATATGAAACGCCGACCTCATCTAGTTTTTAAAAAAAAATATGTTAGACATGTAAAAGCGTTTGTACAAACCAACTTACAGAAATAAAATCATTTATCATTTATCTACCTTGCTAACATGCTTTACTCTCATGCCAACAGAAAATAGAAGAGCCAAGTGATGCGGATGATTACGAAACTAAGGTGCCGTAGAGCTAACTGAATAAAGTTCCTATTAAATTATGTCAGTGATTATATAATTAGAAGTTCTAACGGAAATATCGAATCAAAAGGGCCTACTACTAACGGTAATGTTTGGAATTAAGTCAAAAAGTTAAAGGAAAAGGGACAAATTACAGTGGCCGAACGGACGGACATAACGAAATTATAAGGGTCCCCTTGACTGCGAAACCCCTCTAACATTTCTATATTAAGAGCTCGCAGTCTGTCGTCGTTGTCAACAGCCTCTATCTGCGAGCTTGTATCGTTGTCTAGAGGATCTACATGTAACACACCACAACGATATTAGTTCAGCAAACAACCGTGAAATCAGATCCTGCGGGAAATATTTATGCAAACAGCAACCACCCGCGACCGGAGGAGTCTCACTAAATTAATTTGTACGCTCTAAAGCAATATTTGCGAAATGTATTCATGAAACAGGTCTTATCCACGGTCGGTTTAACTACTCGCTGCGAACGCTTCCTCGCCTCAAACATGAGGGAACAGTTTTATTTGATAAAACTATCTTTGATCCTATTCAGCGGTATACATTCGAAATTCGTATTCTCTGGGAGTCAATCATCTAGCAGATTCGAATTAGCCTCTTTTTCTGAGGCTATTTATAGCTATTCAGAGGATAAGAAAAGCGTTGGCTTGGGTTGCTAGAGGCACAAATTCACTAAGTTTTGTGATACAAGTTTTCAAAGTTTACTTCGTGGACACAAGAGAGTTACTTTCTATTATTCGTCGGTACACAATCCTATCAGCTGAAAGTGCAGTAAAAAGCATTTGCGGAAGTAGACTAAACGCATTTGCTGAAGACATTACGTGCATGTCACTTGACGGCGCGGCGGTAGCGTGGTGCAGCGTCCCGATTCGCGCTTCCTTCCGCTAAGGTCTGTCACACAAGGGACTGTAGTAGTTTCAAACAATGCTGTATTATTTCTTTATTTAAATAAAGTTACTATCATGCTGAAAGTGCTAACTAATGGAATAAAACTAATATAGTTTTCAATTTTCTATCGCACGCTGAAAACCATTGCATCTACGTATGTAAAATGGTCGGCTTCTAAGGCTGCAATCGTACGTTGCAATAATCACAATACAATCGCCATATCTGCAAGCGCAATATCGCCGATAATGCTGAAAGTTTCACGTGTGCAATAGCCCTAACAGCACCCAAGCGGGATGCCGGCGACGGAATCCAATTATATTGTTCTCCAGAGCGATATTAGCGTCCGTGTCGCGCTAGCGGCGGCGCCACGCCGAGGCCGCGCCGATGTCGTGCCGATATCGCACCGATGCTGTGCCGCTGTTTATTGCGGAACTCGTTGAATGATTCCCGGCGACAATGAGCCGAGATTGCAAATGAAATGTTTTGTGCTTCTTGCTGCCTTCAGTCCTCCAGTCCGGAGTACGGAGTCCGGAGCTAGCTGTAATGAGAGGGGCTGCTATTGGGACTCCATCACTTATTGTTGTACATTATGTTTGAATTTGTTATCAGCTAGTGGTACCATATTGTGAAGGGTTTTAATTATTTCCTTTTTGATCTGACATTGCTGGGTCCTTCTCGTCTATTGTTGTTCAAAGATTTACATACTTACTCTCATTGCATATCATAACGATGACCAATGAACTCAACTCAAACGAGGATAAAAGTCAAATAAAACAACAAATTGTGCCGATAAATACTTTTTCTCAAAAATGGTATGTAATGTTGACATAACATCTCTAAAAAGTATCCAGAAAGTGAACTCTACCGGAGACTATTCACAACTGTCCGGTAAGAAGCGAGATTTTAAATTTGGAATCTCCTACTGTCCAGTAAGTAAGTATGTAATTTACTTACTGGACACTTGGTCATCCTTCATCCCTTTTTTTTTTTATGGCTTCGCACGGTTTAGGTCATCCTCTTTAGATCTGCTTAGAAAAAAAAAACATAGTACCAGACACAGATTAGAGTTTAGCCATTATAACATGGTTAGAGGGAGGCTCCAAATATATATCTATCTCTTTTTGGTATGACATTTTATGAGATACATAATATATTTTGGAGCCTTAAACATCCATTTTATTGTCTGTGACACTTTTTTTTTTTTTTTTTTTATGGGTCTGTGACACATAACGCGACGCAGAAAAAGTATGCACGTTGCGTTTTGTACTTAGTAATGTTGTAGAAGTATAGTGTGGGATTTTATGTTTGTATTTAGTCATTTCAGTTTATAAATCATGTTGGATTAAAGAGTCCGTTAATCAAGATGTACAACAAACAAATATAAATGCCCCCGGTAAATCGATCACAATATCTATCAGTAATTGCCCTAATATGAATGTAACCTTCAATATTAATTAAACGAATTTGTTGTTAAACTTTCTTTCATTTTTGAGAAAAGCATTATACAAACCTCAACCAGTAAGAAAGCCATCCTGGCCTCGTATATAACCGGACCTCACCTGCGGTTCGGTCCGGTTAACTCATACTCGGCCAGGAAGGCTTACTTACTGGATTCTGCTGTAATGTACTATTGCAAAGCACGATGACTCGGCATAACAATATTTTCCGCTGAGCGATATTCTCGCATAAAATATTTATGCAGGTAAAGGTGGGCAAGAGAAAATGGCAAGGCGGCAGTCAAGAATAATGTTCTTTAGTTAGTATAAATAAATTCAGAACTCGCGAAAATAAAACATGAATGATTACTTTAATTAAATTTTTCTTCTGAATGTATTCTTACGAATATTTCGCTGCGATTCGCTTGATGGAGATCATTTCCGTGCCGTTTGATATGCACATTTTCTTCATCACAGTTTATATACTCACACAGCTAGAGGAATGCTCTGACACCCACATCTCTCTCCCACACTCACGATCAAGTGACGTACAACACAATGGTCTGACGGGCGGCGGACGGTAGTAAAGTTCACTTTACTGCAGATGCTCTGTCTCGTAAAACAACACGGTTTTACGTTTTTCTAACATTATTGTTTGTAACTAAAATCTTGAGTCGTAAAATTCATGAGATACACTGGCTGCCTCGCTCACTGAAAATGAAATAGTCGCTTTTATAGTCCAGTGAAATGATCAAATGGGAAATGTTTTGTTTTAACTTTACTTCTGCTTATTTTAGTATCCCTTGGCTGACAGCATTTAAGCTTTTAATACAACTTACTTGTCTTTGCAACAAATATAATACGTATGAAAGGAATTATACCGATTCAATTGTAAGAAACTCGTTTTCAATTAAACAGAAAGTCTCGGTATTACTTAGATACGCCAAGAAAAAAAATGCACATGATCTTCAAGAATAAGTCCTCTCAGTTGATTCATGTAGAAATGCCTGGAAGACGCTCGCAGCATTCCTGTTCACATAACACTACAATAGCGCAATCAGAAGACGCGGCATTACAGCTCAGTATCATCGGACTATTATCGTAAGCCGGGGTAAGCACACTCACTACACACTCGCTGCAGACACAGAAGACAGAAGAACAAGTTTTAAAGATTGTTTTAGTGTCAAGGAAATGAAAGTATCCCTTCACTACTATTCTAGATTTTTCACAGGAGTCAAATTTGCAGTTATGCCGCGGTACTGTTGTGTACAAGAAAATCATTTTGTACAGTCGGAGGTGTATCCTCCGACAGCACGGTATGATTTTCTACTTCTTTATGTCTTTTTAGTTCGGTTCTTAAGCAGTCGGGTTTTTTTTAATTTTATGAATTATCTTTTTTATTTATAACTTTTTATTTATTTGTTTTCTGTTTGAAAGGTGATTTTGTCGAGAGTGTTCTTAGCTATGTTTGAATAAAATCGGTTTCGCCGTTCAAAAGTTATGGGCATTTTACTGTTTGAATCGGAGTATTTTTGCAAGATATCGTGTCATAATTACATGTTCAATAGATTGCCGATCGAAGCGTATCTACTATGTACTAGATAAATTATGTAGCATGAAATAAAAATGTACTGAGGGTCTTTTAAATTTTGAAATTTTACTTGTATGTCAAAGAATATCATGTGTTAATATCATTATGCGTTTATAACATTATGCTTTATAAGGTTATGCATCATTATTATTATGCCAACAGTATTTATGGCAATATACGTTATGGCAAAGCATTTAACATTATGCGTCATTATCATTATGCTGAATTTTGCTATGCCAATGTAAATTATGGGAATACATTTTATGCTTATCAGTAGTAAACCGATGATGACAAGTGAAGCTGGGCATGTCATATATCTGATTTTTTGCAGATCCTTAAGAAAGTTCTTCAAAGAAAGAGACTGTATCTTGTCCCAGCTCGTAGTTATTAAGAGTGGTGCTTTTGTGTATCCTCTATTGTCACAAGACGTCGGATGGCAATACACGCTCCAGGACAAGCTGGAGGCGCGGGGTGCGTGGGCGGCAAAGGGGGGAGGACGTGTGCCCCGCGTCGCATCCCGCTTTAATTGAATTCGTTGCAACTCCAAAATGTGGCGCCTGGTTTAAATATCAAGAGACAACGTTTTCTAGATGACTTTAACAAAAAAAATAAAGGCTTCATATTGTGTAGTCACAAACGAAGGACTTGTGTAATTTTGCATCTGCTACTTATCTTACCAAACAACCGACTAACCCACTTACTCGGTCTCTCAGCATTGCAAACTTCGCATCGCGGAATCCATCACTCGCACGTAACCGCTGCCGCTCGTCACTCGTCCACGCCGGGAAGGGGTCCCGAGTGCAAGCTCTACTAATATCTTTGTACAGTTTGTGTGCTGTTATTTAGTGCGCGACATCCAGCGGCACACATCCACTGGCCCACTTCACACAAGACACACTCATAGTGTTAGAAGTTTAGCTGGGGAGCTAAGATTCTGTAGAGGATTATTGAGACGGTGTAGGTCTTCAGATGTTGGGGTAAATAAAAATGATTTACACAAATGAAGACGTTAAGTTGGAAGTCGGTAGTATTTTTTTGCAAAAAAGTTTTTTTTGTTTTTATATTTTTAGTTTTACCTACCTAATGGGCAAGTAGTTAAGTAAGGTAGTTATAATGCCAGAATAGATTACCCGTAACATATTCTTGCAAATAAAAACAGAATTTTCAAAATTGGTCCACAATTGACGGAGTTATCGCTGAACATACAAAAAAAAAAAAAAAACAATCTATGTTGACATCGATGTGGACGAATTTTTTCATGCACAATGAGCTCTTTTCCGTCTCCCATTTGTTTAGGTTTTTTAGAATATTCAATGGTATATATTTTAACAATGTCGAACATAGAACCTGCTCCTTTTTGGTAAGTCGGTTTAACACTGGGTAAGCCATTTAATTATGCATCTTGAAAATAACAAAAAAAGAAACCCGGCCATTGCTGTCCCACTGCTGGACAATGCCCTCAGCCAAGTCTTTCCAGTTTTTTCCCTCACCGTCTTGTACCAGCCTTCATGGTACGCGTCCAAATCATCTCGCCACCTCTTTCTGGGCCGGCCTCGACGGTGCCTGGACGGGCCCAGAGGTCAAATTAAATGCAACTAACGTGACCCGCCCAATCCCATTTTAGCCTGGCAGCCTTTTTGCCCACGTCTATTTGCCCGTTTTGGAGTGCAGCGTGGTATTTCGTATTCGATTTGTTCTCTTTACGCCCAGAATGCTGCGTTCTATAGCTCTCTGGCAAACCACCATGTCTAAGCACTGTAGGTTAGGATGGGCAGAATACACATATCGATGAGTTTTCGCTTCAGGAAGACCGGCAGATCACCCTTCATTAGCATCTTCATGGACCAGTAACGTTTCCAAGCGTTCTCGATACGGCGATCGAATTCCCTTTCCTGCAGTTGCATTATTACAATTACATTATGCCGATGAGTGAATGGGCATAATGTAATTCCTGCCAATCTACCTCAACAGTACGTTTGGTGCTGTTTGTCATCACTTTGAACCGATTAATTGTGAGTCCCACCATGGCTAGCCTCACTCAGTTCTTTGAGCATTGTTTGTAGTTCTTTTTTTATCGTCAATAGGCTTGCGCTTGACCACTATCTCACCTGATGGTAAGCGATGATGTGGTCGACGGTGAAGCAAGCTTACCTAGAAAAAAACTATTCACTCTTGACTTAAATACCCCAAGATTGTAGTTATCGGGAAACAGACTCCAGCAGGGAATTCCACTCCTTAGCTATACGCATAATGAAAGTGTCCCCAAAACGTTTTGTGCGTATGGGTGGAATATCCACCATGTACCGATGACGCCTCGCCGTACGTCTGGTAGTCTGATGATTTAACGGGCTGGGCGGAATCAGATCATGCAATTCCATCGCACACTCCCCGAAATGCAACCGATAAAAAACCGACAAGCTGGCAACTCGGCGACGATGTTCAAGGCTTTGGAGCTTTGACTTGACCAGTGCCTCATTGCCGATGATTCTCTTGGCTCGCTTTTCGATCGATTCGAGTGAATCAAGCTGGTATTTGGCAGATCCGTCCCAGAGATGAGAACAGTACTCCATGCATGATCGAACTTGCGCTTGATACAAGTTGAGCAGCTGTTCTGGCGTGAAGTACCGTCTCACCTTCGCAAGGATTCCCAGTTTTTTGGCAGCCAGCTGAGCCTTACCCTTAATGTATGGGTTTCCTGTTTCCTTGGCTTATGGGAGTTCCTGAGCAGTTGCGGCAAAAAGAACTATGTCGTTGGCAAATCGGAGGTTCATTAGCTTCTTGTTACTGACTTCGATGCTTTTGGTGTTCCATGAGACTGTCAGTGACTTAAATATCACCGCGACACGTTCAGAATAGCCAACGAATTCAATGTTATTGTCCTTCCACTTGTTTGTCCACATTATTAACTGATTTAAAAGTCATTACGCCTTGATCCTTATAGAGGAAATAAACTACTCACATTATAGAGGAAATAAACTACAGCCACATGTTGTAAACAAAATTTTAATCCTGATAAATCTGTGGATATAGAAATTTATATCATATTGCAAATTAAAAACTCTGACAAATTGGATGATGCACAGCATAAAAGTGCAATTAAGCAAGTGCCTACGGTACGTGGTCTGAAACCCAAAAGCGAGCCGGATCAGCTTTTTATCGCAACTCGCAACGTCCACCTACGTTGCGAGTTAGTCTTCCTAGACAAGTGGTTTTAATAACTTTAAATATTCAGTCTGCTTTAAAAAACTCCATATAATCTCATTAAACAAACAAGAATCGACTTCAATTTTATTCCAGCAATCGATGATTCCAACATGGATTCCGCTCGTGTCTTCAATAATTCTCTTTAATACCCGGGCATGTTGAAAGCCAGTGTTGAAAGTGCTACTGCGATACGATTATCCCATCATTTTATCAGTGTCGATATTTCGCGGATGAATAATACAAGGCTTATTGCCCTCGGCGTGATGATTTAAACCCCGGATTATTCGCGAAAATATTTTACAGCAGAACTTGCGAAATACCGCGACTGTTTTCCACTGGATTCGTTGTTGTTTGTGTTTTCAACCGTTGTAAGTACTGAATAATCAATTTTTGACCTTAATTGTAATACTTGTATGTGCAGTATATATACTGCACATACAAGTAAAGTAGTAAAGTATTTAAAATTTAAACATTAAAGAACTTTCAAGTAAGAAAAGCTTGGCCATTTATAAACCGATCGCCACAGAGAATTAATGAAAGCGTGAATATTAATGAACAAGACTAATCACCCCTCTAACAGCTACAATATCAAAGCAAGTTGAAAGTCTTCACCAAGCCGTGAGTAATTCGCTGAAACTCGTTAACAACTAAAATTAAAAAGTCGCGATTAAATCTCACAAGGTCGGGATCTGTGACGTCACAAGTTCGGGCTTCAGTACGATACTGACACTACGGACACAATCACTTCTTACAGAAGCCCCAAAATATTAATACAGTATATTTATCAACAAAGAAAAATAAAATCGTCCAGTTTCTTGTGAAGCTATTCTTTGAAGAGACGGATGGTCTACACAAAGCGATATTCTGTTTAAAGTCCAAAATGTATAGGATTGATTTACGCTACTAAAATGCCTCGTGGCCAACATAACAAACATTTACAATTCTGTCAGTCGTTAGAAATCGCTGATAGTTTGTCTAGAGCACCATGACAACCACCAAGGAAGCTATACAAGCTCTAACAACTGACTGATTCTCAGATAATTTGCCCGTTTTTACCCTTTGGGTACGGAACCCTAAAAATGAGGAAAAAAAACCATAGCAAATCGTCTGAAAATCATGTTTTCATGTGAACATTGACAACATCAACTAGATGAGAATAAATCATTTTTAAGAAGAAAGTGTGAGCATTAGTGAGTGTTGAAACTATTTTGAAGCGACTCCGAAACGTTATTTTTAACCGACTTACCAAAGAAGAGGAGGTTCTATGTTCGACTTTATGTATATTTTTTTTAAGTCGGTCGACTATTTCTACATGATATCTGATAAATGTTTGATAGTGCGAGCCATATGGTCTCATCATAGCAACATTTTACATGAAAAAGTTTTTGGTGGGATTGTAATTTCCTGTTAAGCCACAGTTATATTACTTGATCCCTACAAATGTTCAAGTAAATTAGTTCAGTCTTATGCACGTGAATCTTCTTCCCATGGACACAGTAGATGGCCACGTTCATTAAAGCGTCAGTGGTGTTCATTAGGTCCTCTAAAGTGCAGGTGTATGGGCAGTTGGGGCACCTCAGTATGTATATGTGTATAAGTATTATTGTAAAAGAGATGTATAACTTTAAGTTTTGGTGTACAATAAAGTATATTATAAACTATTATATTCTATGTCATATTCTGCACAGAGGCACCGCACTTGCATTATTAGGTACCAGACAAGTCTATAAAACCCCATTTTGCCAAACTCACACTGAAATTAACCTTCTGCATCAGAGTAGTGCTTAGTGGCTCAAAGCTGTAACTTTGTGGCGCTGAAAGTCCCAAGTTTATAAACAAATTAAACAAGTTAGCGCAGGTCTTTGATAAGGGCTTTTGTGTCATTAACGTTTTACAGATACATTATAAACAATGGAGCCGTGTTTTAGAATAATATTTATATTTTGAGGAGTTAAATGATTAGTTTCGTGTGTGAGCGGGTTATTGCCAAGACAGACATTATACCATTCTAGATTGCGAAACGCTTTTGATATGAAATAAAATTACATGTTTTTTTTATGATATGAAACGGCTGCTGTCGTGGTTGAAGTCGTATTGTTTCAAGCGCAAAAAAATATAGATTTAACAGTGGCAAGCTTTCTGGCAAAAAAAACTGTTCTCAAAAGCCGCTTTTCCAGTCAACACTCACATATACCTTGGTTAGATACTTACAAGTCTTCAGATAGCAATTTAAAACATGGCGAGAATATTAAACTTTTTACTCCTAAGTGAATCTGTCTCCCTCATCCATTTCCCAATATTCTGCGAGACACTTTTAATGCTATTACAACATTATGATATAATCTCGTAAGTACGGTTAATGCGATGAGCGTAGTTAGAGCGCAGATTATCGTGCTTGAGCGACGCGGCGCGACGCGAGGCGAGGCGAGGCTACCTAATCGGATCGCGTCCGCGTCGGTGAGCGCTCGGGCTTATATGAAACTCTCTTATTTTCATTTGTGCATATTTTTAATCACGTTGAGCACACGAGGATATATTCCGGCAGGCAGCTAAATAATGTCGTGTGATGACCAGCACTGTTAGCTTTTAAGAGCATTTCTTTTGAGCTTGACAAAATATTAAAAGATTTAAACTGGATCTGAGTTGCTTCTACACGTGACTTTACGTAATCATGGTGGCTGTAAACCTTTTTGTCCCCGAAGAACCCTCCCAATCAGTTTGTAAGTTAGTACTGTTAATGCTCCACTTTTCTTCCGCTCCAGATCATCAAAGCCGTCGTTAAAACTTCGTGTATTAAGAACTTTTAATGATAACAATGTAACAACAGTCAACAGCAATATTATCATCTTTCGTACAAATCTCTCGAAAATACTTACTTATGCTCAAATATAAAGAAGAAAAAAATGTTACTTTCTAATTCCCACATCCGGACATTCAAGTGTACTCGTTTGATATTATTATAAGGGGGTTCCGAGAACTCGGCCTCGTTACAAATCGAGAAGAGGTTTCTTCGTATTTCTTGTATGGAGTACCAGGTATTCATAAAGACGTAGCGGCTTATACTGAATCGTGGTAATTCAATGTTGTTCGTTACACGTTGCGTCATTTTATGTCCGGGGCCTGGCGCACACAATGGTCCTCAGCATGGATAGGAGTACTTTTTTATATTCATTCGTTCTGAAACTCATTACATTACTTATACAACAGTAATCCGTGTTCTCATTCAATTAACTTGGGAGCCAACATATTCTGAGTCCCTATTCTGAGAGAATTTATAAGAGGGGAGTGGTGTCGTGTTGCGTCGCATGCCACCGCGCCGCACCGTACCGAGATAAGCTGCTAGCATCTCTCGGCGCAAGGACACGACATAATAAACATTAGCTCTCATTATTCGTCGTGAACAATGCGTCTCAGAGCTCATAATTTTTCCTTTGTGATATCACAACAGGTGCGTCATTCATCCTCCTGTTATCCGAGCGACGTACTCGTACTTTATTAAACATGTCGTATATAAGCCGAGATGATATTGTGTATGAAATCTATTATACACCACTGGATATTACGGTCCATTATGATGGAGAGATTATTACAGCAACCCACAGAGGATCTCCAGGAGTGATAAGGGAGGTATTATGTTATTTGTGGCAAGTGGCTATTTTAGGAAAGGAGAATTGTATTTAAAATTGTACTAACGTTTAGATGAGGCTGAATTATGCATTGTTATTTTCGTTCAATGAAAATATCAAATTAATGCTGTATCTTAGTCTTTGTTCGATTGATATTGATCCAGGAATAAAGCATTTTCGCATAACTTTTGTATTGTATCTGTAGTCTCTACGGTGTATAATTACTGTCGTACCATTAAAACGCGCACAATAATCTCATGAGTTACGGACTGATCGCGTCGCAGATAGTCGCACACAGTTGCACGCAAATGGACGTTATTGTAGTTGCAATGTTTGTATGCACCTCTTTGTTTGTGCAGCCGACCCGAACGGCACTTCAAATGACTTGCTCTGTGTGAGAACTTGTTTGTTCTTATTTGGCGTCACGTCTTTGAATTTGTAATGCGCTGTTTTAGAAGATGGTAAAAAAAGAGTGCGGCATTAACTTGTCGCTTCTACATTAAAAGCTTAGCCACGGGCGGTACATGCACGGCTCTCCATTTTCCGTGTACAGGTACACAACGTCCAAAATTTGGTCTCAAATTGTTTTAAATATCGCGACATGCCAGCCGGCCTCTCTCGAGACATTTGCGAGGAATGCGCTCGGCAGCGGTGCTCGCTGCGAGACATTTCCTCAACGTACTCGTAGAGTATAATCCCGCATCACGCCGCGCGCCGGCTGAGCGCTGCGGCATTATCTTATGCGGTGGGACGCATACCATTAACGTGATTATATCTCTTTCATACTGTGCTGCTGTTTCAGGGAAGCGAAACACTTAACTTATTGTATCTGTGCATTTTACACAGAAATTATGTGAAAGTCTGCACAAATGTATGTATGTTAGGGAGCTTTGTAACAGAAGGTTCATCTACCATGAAATATCCTATAATAGAGGCATAGCCATAGGAAATGCATATTATGTTTATTATAGACTCATTTTCTCATATTATTCAGTGGCAGCCTGAAACATATAAGAGCAGTGATATCAGTGGCTGGCGTGCCAATCTCGAGCTCGTTACTAAACTAATATCATTTTCGTCCGTGTGATTACGAGCATTAATTTTTATTGCATGTTACTCGGATACCGCTGGTGAACTATTTGAACGAGCAATTTCAGTAGTTTGAGTTGTGCTGGGAACTGAAACAAAGACAAACTCTATCTATTGAGCTTTTTAATTGCATCTGCTCTGAATGTATTTCCGTAAGGTTCCAGATATCGCAGACTTTAATATTTCCTCGAAAACCCGATTATAAACTCAAGCGTGTATATGTATAACTATTTGAATAAATAAATAAAATAAATTGAGTCTTTATCTATGAAACTGCTTCATATAACTGGCCTTCTGCAAATTGGAATTCTTGGAATTCTTAGAATTCTTAATTCAAATATGCGATAGTATGAGGACATACGAGCAATTAAAACCAACCCGAAAAAAAAATAACTTCTGATTTTCAAAATCAATAAAGTGACTTAAAAATATATGAAAAAAACAGAATTCTAAACAAATCGAAGAACAATTTCATAAAACAGCAATTTCATGATCAAATACCAAATATTTATGCCAAAAGCAACCCAACATGCTAAACCAACTGAAATTCAGCTTTATGAAGAAATTTTTCTACGCGGTCGTAAAATTCTTGTGGATTTCTTATTTATAGTTATAACCTAATAATTTTCTCAAACTTTCCCACTTTGAGTAAAACTTGCAAAAGAAGAAGACTCCACACAGAAACATTATAGCACTAAGCGGATAAAATTGTGCTCTGAATTTTACAGATTGCTTTCATAGTTTTACTTGAAAGCTGAACAAACAAACTGAGAAAATTGTCCGCATAATACTACACACGCTGCAAGACAAGCGAACTTCGCAGAGGATGACCACCCCCTCCCTATGTCCCCAGCCCGTAGCTCGCTGCAAGTATCTTTTAATTTATTTCACGACTAGCTTCTGCCAGCGGCTTCGTCCGCGTGAAAAGTATTTTCTTATCCCGAAGGAACATTAAACCGGGATGCCAGCCTGTGTGCTTTTCCAGACTATAATCTATATCTGTGCCAAATTTCATCCGGATCAGTCCTGTCGTTTGATCGTGAAGAAGTAACAAACATATAAACACACCCACTCACAAACTTTCACATTTAACATTAGTGTGAAGTAAGATTATTTGTTTGGTTTTCTTGTTCTTTGTTTGAGTTAAAATTATTTTAACATTCGAGGTTTCAGACCAATTCTCGGTGTCGTGAGGATCGCCGAGTTCTTTGTTATAAGCTGAATAAAGTTACTTCACAGAGGGAACAACATGAAATGTATCTAATGTTTGTTTTCTCACGCAAGTGGAAAAGTTGGAGACGATAGCAGTTTGCAATCCTGTACATTATTACTTCTTGCTGCGAGCAGGTGAACACACATTATATTGGTAATATAATATTTCTTTTGTTGGATAATCGAAGTTTCCAAGTTGAAAGCACCATGAACGTAAGTAGCAATGTTACGGCTACACCAGGTTTTACTATTTTACATTACTACGATTATGCTACGAATCTGGTTATGTATGAGGCAATTACGGGTTTATCTGTATTTTCTGCATGGCGCGTGGTTTGGTTTGCTACATTTATCTCTTCGCAATTTATATTTACTCGGCCACTACAGGTCACACAGAGCACCAGTGTGAATCGTTTGCAGGTAGGTGCGGGTCGCTAAGCCTGTAAGAGATTTCCTTGTTGTGGTCTACACTCTACAGGATTAGTGATACCACGATGTACCTAAGTTCCTCCTACGTAAAATGAGTTGTTGTTTGTTTTTTCTCAAAACCAGACCATCTGGATAAATTTGTCTGTAACATAAATTATTAAAGGGTGTGTTTATACGGATATACTGCGTAATAGAATAATCCAACTAACGTATCCTATTGAGTTAACGCCGACTCTTAACACCTGCATAACAAGGGGTATAATTAAAAATGTACGAATCAATTGCCTACCTCATTACACCACTTACAAATGTAATATTCATAGGCCAGTGGTACAATGAATGCAGTTGAGTGATATATATCTTGAACATTGTGTGTCAGTATTATTTGTGTTGCAAACGAGGCATTGTCTGCCAGTGTAAACACAGCGCAGTGTGCAGGCGGCTCGTGGTGGTGCACACCTTGTTATCTAAACTGCTTGCAGTGCTCGCCAGCATAATACAGGCTCGAAGCGACCAAGTGAAATAATTTTAATTTTTACAAAAAAATATTTGCTTCATGAGTCTTCTTCTCTGGTCTTTGCCAGCTTGGCTAAATATAGCACGTCTTCTCGCATTAACATTGTATAATCTCAGAAATTGCTTATTGTACAAGAGGGCGTTTTAATGGTTTAACGATTAATAAACTTTTTCCAAATGAAATTATAAACATGCACTGTTTATTTAGTAACATTATTTATCTTCTAAAATAAGTACGAACAATAATATTTATTTTATTATTCAGGTAAAAAAAATGTTAATTCAAAAAACCCGTATGCTTAAGAAACGAACTGAAAAAACGTAAAGAAGAAAAAAAACATGCTGTGTAGTTAGAGGATACATATTCGCGAGCGAGCTGACCAAAACCAGTTTTTTAGTTCGCTTTTTAAGAAGTCGGGTTTTTTAATTTTTTTAATGTACTTTTTTTATAAATTTATGTATTTTTTGTCGTTTTAGGTACATTTAAACTTAAATGTGTTGTATAGTTTTGAAATCACCTCTTAAAATCCTTTAATTTGATACAACAGACGATGTGTGTAAGAAAAAATAATTGGGCCCCCACAATATGGCGCCCAAGAGCCGACATTTTTCATTTTTAATTTTAATGTAGCCAGTGACTCTCCCAAGGTTAAGACGAATCGATTGACGTAAGAATCATCAAAATAGGCCAATGCATTTGGCATTTAGTTTATTTTTAACCCCCGCCGGAAAAAGAGGAGTGTTATAAGTTTGAGGTGTGTTGCTGTGTATCCGCGTATCTGTGTATCTGTGAATCTGTGTATTTGTGTATCTATTTGTCTGTCTGTGGCATCATAGCGCCTAAACGGATGAACCGATTTTGATTTAGTTTTTTTTTTGAAAGGTGATTTTGTCGAGAGTGTTCTAAGCTATGTTTGAATAAAATCGGTTTAGCCGTTCAAAAGTTATGGGCATTTTACTGTTTGAATCAGTGTATTTTCGCAAGATATCGTGTTCGATAGATTGTTGTTCGAAGCGTGTCTACTAGATAAATTATGTAGTTAATAAAGAATGAAATTAAAAAAAAAACGTGAGCAGTGTGTTTTCTCTACCTATGGCAGTCATTGGTTTAAGAATTGAAGGTTTCTTCTTGAAAGGGAGATATTTATTGTGTTTTTTTCCTGTGTTGACTTCTCTTCTCTTTTAAAAAAAACATTTCCCCACACTAGGAATTTCTTCCTGTATCGTGGATGCGTTTACAAACATATAAACTTACATACACAAGACCCAGAGCCGGAACAACTGTCTGTAGGTCATACAAATATTTGTTCCGTGCGGCAATCAAACCCGCGACATGCAGCGCAGCAGTCAATCAATCATCCACTGCGCTAACCGTGCGCCCAAACTCCGTAAGTAAGTTTATTCCTATTGTAGGATAGATGTTGCAGTTTCCCTCCTTTATGTCTCTGAATTATAATAAACAGAGAGTTAGAATAATTAGCGTATATATTTGTCTTTTTAATCACTAGCACAAAACTACTGCAGCGGCATCGTCTAGATACGGCAATTGTTTAATTGGTTAAGCGCAAAATTTCTGCCATGTTACCCATTTTAAGCCACCAGTTTCTATAAGGTAAAGGTGACGTAAGCGATTAAACGGTGACTACCTTGTATTGTTTGGAAAGAGCTGACCGTGGTGCCCCTAGCAGCAGCCATCGAGGCTTCCCTGTTCTCTGTAATCTACATAATATTTTAATTAGATTATCGTAACATTCTGTTTGTTTTTTTAGTATGACCTTTACTGCGTAGACACACTACTAAATGCGTATACCTACAGGATACGTGTGAGGACAACAATATGTTGCGGCCCACACTTTGTGAGTTGTGCTCTGTCCGGACGCGGCGCG